>JAXQQM020058223.1:0-103435 GCA_034641835.2 Pinus albicaulis
TTCCAATCGCATCGGAACGAAACAAACCATCGCAACACATATTAAATAACTTGCGATTGCGATTAAGAGTTCGGACCCGATGGACTTATAAATTATGATTAACAAAGATTTCAGCTCCAGGTTCTAATCGCATCGGCAATGGTCAATCGCATCAGAGAATATAAGAGTTGCAATTGCGATTGGAAATCCGGACCCGATTGGTATATAAACTACGACTCATATACAACTTGAGTTCCAGGTCTAATCGTATTGGCAGCCAATCCTTATGGACATCGGGTTATTTGCAAATAAATTGTATATATTATATATGTTGAATAACGTTTGAATATGATCCGGGGGCATAACACATATGATATATAATGGTTATTGAGTTATATATATAACACGGTTGCGATAAGCCACGTGGTCTCTAGACCCACGGACCTTAGCTTTACGGGAGGGCGATTATTAATGCTTGTGATATATGTATGTTCCGGCCTGCGGAACCTGCCACATCAACAAGACACTAATGGCATAAAAGGGATTGGAATTCCTCCAGATTTACAGTCAGCGGATATAAAAGGCACATTTACACATATGCAGCAGTTACACCACAACAGAGGACAGAAGAGCAAACAGATCCGAAAGAAGATAAAACACAGTCACAAAAAAGACAAATACAGCCAAAGAAAAGACAAATGCGTACCAATTCAAAAGACTAAATGAGTTGAGCTGGAGTTCTCATTTAAATTTGAATGTAAATGTTTTATTTAAATTTTTATTGTTTGTGATGCATTGGCAAGTCTCCGAGAGAAAACAAACTCCCACTGTAATGTTAAAATTGACACCTACGGTTATAATTTCTGAGTAAGCTGATAAAAGGAGTGAGAAGGCAGAAGGCAAAGAGACATGACTTTCCATTTCGAATTCCAAGCAGAATACAAACAGTCATGTGAAGAAATCTATAAATAATATCATCTTGATATTCAAGAGTGAGAAGTGAGATTAAATCGAGAGAAGGTAGAATATAGAAGAGTAAGACGGAGAAGATTAAGAAAAGCAGAACAGAAGGAGAAGCTACAGAACAGGGCTGATATCTAAGGTAAATCAGCAAACTTTCAGTTTGATAAATTGAGGAAGTTGGAGCTTCCCTATCAAGTTGCAGCTTGATAGTCGTCAGTTGTAGCTGACTGAGGTTGGAGCCTCCTGTAGGTTGGTGCCTGCAGAAAACTAAAGGGAGTTGGTGCTTCCTTGCAAGTTGTAGCTTGCAGAATTGAGGTAGGAGCCTCCTGTAGGTTGGTGCCTGCAGAAAAACAGTGGTGAGAGGGAGTTGGAGCTTGCTTTTGCATCACAACAATAATAAGATGTGGTTTTCTCCCTTTATGGGTTTCCACTTATATCTGGTGTCTCTGTGCATGATATTTATGTATTGATCTGATATGTATCATTTGCTTAATACCTGCTGCTCTCAAATTAAGTCTACTACTCTATTAAACTAATACTTTCAGATTACATTCTAAGATTACTCTCACATCAAATAGAGTTTGAAATGAAGGTGTAAATAAGTTTATTGAAAAGTTTAAAAGATCAGGAATGTATTAAACTGATTCACCCCCCCCTCTCAGTTTAATTAGAGATTCAACAATTGGTATCAAAGCCAAGTTCCTTTGTACAAGTCTAACAACTGAAAGGAGATCCTAGGTTCCCAAGATGGCTAGTAAAGAAGGATGCTCAACCAATAAAGCCCCTTTCTTCACTGGTGAAAATTATGCTTTCTAGAAAATCAGAATGAAGACATACATAATGTCTCTAGGAATAGAAGTCTGGGCTGCTGTGGAATTAGGATATGCCCCGAAGTCAACTGATACAGAAAAAGAAGCTAAAGAAAGCTTTGTAGCTAATGCTAAAGCCATGAATGCCATCATGAATGGATTATGTGAAGCAGAGTTTATTAAAGTAATGCACAAAGACACTGCCAAGAAAATATGGGATACTCTTGAAGGCATACATGAGGGAGACCAAAAAGTAAAAACTGCCAAACTTCAAGTATATAGAGCCCAGTTTGAAAACTTAAAAATGAATGATGATGAGGATGTTGGCAGCTTCTTCTTAAAAGTTGCAGAAATTGTTAACAATATGAAAGCTCTTGGAGAAACCATACTAGAAAGTATAGTTGTGCAAAATATTCTAAGATCACTCCCACCCAGATTTAATCCCAAGGTATCTGCAATAGAAGAGACAACGGATTGGGAGACTTTGACCATGAACCGGATACTTGGAAATCTAACAGCCTATGAAATGAGGCTCCCACAGAAGAAGCCAAGTACAAGGGAAGCAGCATTCAAAACAGAAAAGAAGAAAGAAGAAAAGGAAGAAATATGCTCTTGCTCTGATGAAGAAGAGGCTAAATTTGTCAAGAAATTAGATAGAGGCTCAGGTAGATACAAAGGTAAACTTCCCTTTAAATTCTTTAACTATGGAAGAGTTGGACATTATGCTGCTAAATGTCCTCACAAGAAAGTAAGAAATCAAGCTCAAGAATCAGAGAAAGACACATCAAAGTTCTGGCAGAAAGGAAAGAAATTCAGCAGAAAATCCTTCTATGCTCAGCAAGACAGTAGTGCATCTGAAGACTCAGATGAACCCTCAAGTGAAGAAGGAACCTCAGAATTTTTGTTGATGGCCATAGAAGATCTTGAGGGACTCCTACTAGAAGATGAAGAAGAAGAAGGGGAAGTAGACCTTGAGGGGGAGCTAAGAAGTGCTCTGGAGGAGATTGACAGACTCAAACTAAAATGCAGAAAACAAAAAGAGATTATCCTAAAATATGTGAAAGAAGAACAAAATTCAGAAGTCCTCATGCAGCTGAAGGTAAAGCTTGAAGAAGCCAAGAAGATAGAAGATATGTTACTTCAGCAAATCAAAGATAAATCTCGAGAACAAGAGAAGCTGGAAGAAGAAATTCTGTGTCTGAGAAAGAAATTATAAAATGCTCAACAGAAAGTTTCTATATACCCTTCTCAAACAACAAACTCTATTAAGTTGAATGAAATTTTGGTTGCTCAAAGATCCCCTATGATAAAGACTGGAATAGGCTACGAAGGAGAATCAAGTAAAGGAAAAGAAAAGGTTGACAGAGAGATTATTTTTGTAAAAGCAAATAAGGATGAGGAAGTAGCTCAAATAATTCCTACAAAAGAAGAAATCTGCAATAAGAGAGACAGAGAGCAGAAGAAACCTCTAGTAACAAAGAATATAATGAATACTAAGATGGCAGAAAAAGAATCATATGCCCCTAAGTATATCAAATTTGGAAGTCATCAGAGGAAATTCTTCCCTCCTATGAAGAATGCCACCTGTTATGTCTGCCACAAGCCAGGACACATTGCTGCATATTGTTATGCAAGGAAGAGTAATTCAGACCTGCAAAAGATGCAAACAGTGAAGAGGCTATCTCAAACAAACAAATGGAGAAAACAATCTTACATCGATGGCTGCTCAAAACACATGACTGGAGACAGAATAAAGTTTATAACTCTTGATGAAAAGAAATCTGGCAATGTTACTTTTGGCAATGATAAATCAGGTAAGATCAAGGGAAAAGGCTCAGTCAGCATAGACAATGGAAGAGGAAAGGCCCAAGATGTACTATTTGTAGATGGGCTGAAAGAAAATTTACTAAGTGTCAGTCAGATGTGTGACAAAGGTTGTGAAGTTCTTTTTAGAGCACAAGATTGTGTAGTCGAGTCAAAGCACAACGGGAAGAAGACTGCCTTTCCAGGTGTTCGAACAGAGAACAATGTATACATAGTGAAAGAGGAAGATGAAGCCTACCATCTTAGCAAACTTGAGGAGTCATGGTTGTGGCATAGGAGATTGGGACATCTCATCTTTGACCATATCATCAAATTGAGCAAGAAGAAAGCTGTCAAAGACATGCCAGAAATAAAAAGGCCTTCAAGTACTATATGCAAATCTTGTCAATTGGGGAAACAGACTCACACATCCTTTAAATCTAAAGAGGAGTTGTCAACAAGAAGAACACTCCAGCTTGTGCACATGGACTTGTGTGGACCTGCTAGAACTAGAACACCAAGTGGAGAATCCTATTTCATGCTGATAATAGATGACTTCTCCAGAATGACATGGGTTGCCTTTCTCAAAAATAAATCAGAAGCATTGGAAAAATTTAAGATATTTAGAGCATTAGCAAAAAATCAAACTGGATGCAAGCTGAAATGTATCAGATCAGACAGAGGAGGAGAATTCACAGATTATGACTTTGCAGACCTATGTAATGAACATGGAATAAAACAACAATTTACTATTGCAGGGACACCTCAGCAGAATGGACTAGCAGAGAGACAAAACAGGTCTGTACAACAAATAGCCAGAGCTATGATGCAAGAGAATAATATTACTCAAACCTTCTGGGCAGAAGCAGTACACACAGCAGTACATATCCTTAATAAAGCTCACTTAAGGCCAAGCAGTGACAAGACTCCATATGAACTATGGCATGGAAAGTCAGCTTCAATAAAACATTTCAGAGTCTTTGGTAGCAAGTGTTACATAAAGAATAATGATGAAAACCTTGGGAAATTTGATGCAAGAGCAGGTGAAGGGATTTTTCTAGGATATGCTTCCAAAAGTAAAGGATACAGATGCTACAACAAGACTCTTCGGAAAATAGTTGAAAGTATTGATGTGAGATTTGATGAAGAATTTCCAAACAATACAAGAAATGCAGATTGCTGCAGTCCATCAGTTAATCATGAAGAAGAAGATCGGAATGATGAAGAAACTATCAAGACAATAGAAGATGCAGAGCTGAGCTCAAAAACCCCCTCAAGATACACTCAGAAGAATCATCCTGAAGATCAGATCATAGGAGACAAGAAAGCAGGAGTCCAGACAAGAAGGCAGCTAACAGAACAAACAAAAGAAGTATACATAGCCATGTTATCACAAATAGAGCCAAAGAAATTTGAAGAAGCCAGCAAGGACAAGTATTGGATAAAAGCAATGAATGAAGAATTGTACCAAATTGAGAAGAACAATACCTGGGAACTAGTTCCTGGACCTATTGAAAAAAATATCATTGGTTCAAAATGGGTATTCAAAAACAAAATGAATGAGCAAGGACAAGTAATCAGGAATAAAGCAAGGCTGGTCTGCAAAGGATACTCACAAATAGAAGGACTTTATTATGATGAAACATTTGCCCCTGTAGCTAGAATGGAAGCTATCAGAATGTTCCTGGCATTTGCATGCTATCAAGACTTCAAGGTATATCAAATGGATGTAAATTCTGCTTTTCTTAATGGAGATCTAGAAGAAGAAGTGTACATGGAACAACCAGAAGGCTTCTCATTGACAGACAAAGAAGACTATGTGTACAGACTGAAGAAGGCCCTATATGGACTGAAACAGGCTCTTCGTGCTTGGTACTCAAGACTGGACAAATATTTGCAAAAACAGGGTTTTAAGAGAGGTGGAGTAGACAGAAATCTATACATAAAAGCGCATGAAAATGAACTCCTAATTGTTGTTGTATATGTTGATGACATTATGTTTGGAAGCAACAAAGATGAACTAGCAAAAGGGTTTGCTGATGAGATGAAAACAGAGTTTGAAATTTCTATGATTGGAGAACTCAGTTTCTACTTAGGACTGCAAATTCAGCAAAAGAACACTGGCACATTCATTTCTCAAGAAAAATACTTAAAAGAAATGCTGAAAAAATTCAAAATGGAGGACTGCAAACCAATGACAACCCCCATGATCATGGGATGCAAGTTGTGTGCTGATGATAGGTCTACAGATGTAGATCAAAAACTCTACAGATCCATGATAGGAAGCTTGATGTACTTGACATCTTCAAGACCAGACATCATGCTAGCAGTAGGACTAGTGGCAAGATATGAAGCAGCACCTAAACAAAACCATCTTCTGGCAGTAAAAAGAATACTCAGATATCTACAAGGAACTGCACAATATGGGCTTTGGTATCCTAAAGGCAAAAGCTTCACCTTGACAGCATACACAGATGCAGATTGGGCCAGTTGTGTGGATGATAGGAAGAGTACAAGTGGAGGTGCATTCTATCTAGGAGAAAGTCTGGTGGCATGGCTAAGCAAGAAACAAACATCCATCTCTCTGTCTACAGCTGAAGCAGAATATATAGCAGCAGCAGCATGTTGCACACAAGTCATGTGGATGAAGCGGACACTTCAAGACATGAAGGTAAGCATTAATGAACCTATCTCAATCAAATGTGATAATACAAGTGCTATAAGTATATCTAAAAATCCTGTGCTTCATTCAAAAACTAAACATATACCAATCAAGTATCATTTTCTCCGAGAACAAGTGGCTCAAAAGATAGTTAAACTGGACTATGTATCAACGAAAGAACAGATAGCAGATATATTTACCAAACCACTTTCCAGAGAACCATTCGAATACTTGAGAGACAAACTAGGGGTAGTATCTGTAGATACTATTCTCTAGTATGAAGAGAAAGTACAGTCTCAGGGGGAGAACAAAACGAAGATATCATTCCAGGGGGAGAACAGCCAGCAAGATAAGCATAAAACAAGTCCACAGGATCAACATTATCAATATTATCAGCATTCAGAAGCAACAAGAACTTTTCAATCGTAAAATGCATCATCTCTGTCTGCAATCTAGCACATATTACAGGCACTACAAATGAAACACAGCATAGTCCAATTTCGGCAGAAGAGGACCTAAACGTAACTCAGAGAAAGGAAATACAACGACAGATCCCATACGGAGGGATGAGAAGTCATCCTTTGCCATTGATGTCAAAGGGGGAGGAAGAACAAATAGCAAACAGGAAGAGCAAGCAACAAGAGAAAGAGAAAGCAAACAGAGAAAGTGGATTGCCATCAATGCCAAAGGGGGAGACTATTGGAAATATTGTCATTGATGGCAAAGGAGGTAGCACTCAGGCAAAGGCGGCAGCACTCAGGCAAAAGAGGCAGCGCTGTAGCAAAGGAAGGCAAAAGAGGCACAACGAAAGTAATAGAGGTAGCAAGAAGAAAGTCAAAATGTAACAGTCATAGAAGCACAGTGAAGAACCATTATCGGAAGATAGAGACAGAGGCAGAGTGACAGAAGCAGAGACAGAGGCAAAGAGCAGTTACAAAATTCCAGGAATCGCACTCTCCAACCGGCGGAGCAGAGGCAGAGACAGAGGCAGAGAGCAGTTACAAAATTCCGAGAATCGCTTCACTCCAGCGGCATATAATACAGAACCATATTCCGGGAATCGCACACTCCAACTGGCGTTATACAACACGAATCTTATTCCGGGAATCGCAGACTCCAGTCGAGCGTTACACATATAATACAGAACCATATTCCGGGAATCACACTCTCCAACCGGCAGAGCACATATAACAAATACAAACTTATTCCGGGAATCGCTTAACTCCGGCGGCAATACAATGCATATAATACAGAACCATATTCCGGGAATCGCACACTCCAACCGGCGTTATACATATAATATAACACAAACTTATTCCGGGAATCGCTTCACTCCAGTGGCAAAAATATATATAAACATATATGTGCAGTGCATCATATAAACAAAGGTCCAAGGCATTTATATTATGGAGCGCATAAAACAAAGTTTGATAAGGTGGGACCCCTCCCCAATCGCAATCGGAGATCGCAAGGGCAGCGGAACATCGCAACAGAAAGTTGCGATTGCGATTGAAATGGTGGACCCGATCATGTTATAAGCATGAGTTGATAGATGCTAATCGCATCCGAGTTCCCAATCGCATGTCTTTTGTAAAACGCTGCGATTGAAATGGCGGACCCGATCCTGTTATAAGCAGGGGTTAATACATATTTGAGTTACGGTCAAATCGCATCGGCACTAGTCAATCGGAACATATGTTAAAGACTTGCGATTGCGATTGGAAGACCAGACCCGATGGGTCTATAAACCATGTTTAACAAAGTGTTTGAAGTCCAGTTCCAATCGCATCGGAAAGAAACAAACCATCGCAACACATATTAAAGAACTTGCGATTGCGATTAAGAGTTCGGACCCGATGGACTTATAAATTATGATTAACAAAGATTTCAGCTCTAGGTTCTAATCGCATCGGCAAT
The DNA here is from genome assembly GCA_034641835.2 of Pinus albicaulis. Classification (NCBI taxonomy): domain Eukaryota; kingdom Viridiplantae; phylum Streptophyta; class Pinopsida; order Pinales; family Pinaceae; genus Pinus; species Pinus albicaulis. Next base: position 8,134 of record JAXQQM020058223.1, read on the forward strand.
GGTCAATCGCATCGGAGAATATAAGAGTTGCGATTGCGATTGGAAATCCGGACCCGATTGGTATATAAACTACGACTCATATACAACTTGAGTTCCAGGTCTAATCGTATTGGCAGCCAATCCTTATGGATGTCGGGTTATTTGCAAATAAATTGTATATATTATATATGTTGAATAACGTTTGAATATGATCCGGGGGCATAACATATATGATATATAATGGTTATTGAGTTATATATATAACACGGTTGCGATAAGCCGCGTGGTCTCTAGACCCACGGACCTTAGCTTTACGGGAGGGCAATTATTAACGCTTGTGATATATGTATGTTCCGGCCTGCGGAACCTGCCACATCAACAAGACACTAATGGCATAAAAGGGATTGGAATTCCTCCAGATTTACAGTCAGCGGATATAAAAGGCACATTTACACATATGCAGCAGTTACACCACAGCAGAGGACAGAAGAGCAAACAGATCCGAAAGAAGATAAAACACAGTCATAGAAAAGACAAAGACAGCCAAAGAAAAGACAAATGCGTACCAATTCAAAAGACCAAATTAGTTGAGCTGGAGTTCTCATTTAAATTTGAATGTAAATGTTTTATTTAAATTTTTTATTGTTTGTGATGCATTGGCAAGTCTCCGAGAGAAAACAAACTCCCACTGTAATGTTAAAATTGACACCTACAGTTATAATTTCTGAGTAAGCTGATAAAAGGAGTGAGAAGGCAGAAGGCAAAGAGACATGACTTTCCATTTCGAATTCCAAGCAAAATACAAACATTCATGTGAAGAAATCTATAAATAATATCATCTTGATATTCAAGAAAGTGTAGTGAGAGTAAATCGAGAGAAGGCAGAATATAGAAGAGTAAGACAGAGAAGATTAAGAAAAGCAGAACAGAAGGAGAAGCTACAGAACAGGGCTGATATCTGAGGTAAATCAGCAAACTTTCAGTTTGATAAATTGAGGAAGTTGGAGCTTCCCTATCAAGTTGCAGCTTGATAGTCGTCAGTTGTAGCTCACTGAGGTTGGAGCCTCCTGTAGGTTGGTGCCTGCAGAAAACTGAAGGGAGTTGGTGCTTCCTTGCAAGTTGTAACTTGCAGAATTGAGGTAGGAGCCTCCTGTAGGTTGGTGCCTGCAGAAAAACAGTGGTGAGAGGGAGTTGGAGCTTGCCTTTGTATCACAACAATAATAAGATGTGGTTTTCTCCCTTTATGGGTTTCCACTTATATCTGGTGTCTCTGTGCATGATATTTATGTATTGATCTGATATGTATCATTTTCTTAACACCTGTTGCTCTCAAATTAAGTCTACTGCTCTATTAAACTAATACTTTCAGATTACATTCTAAGATTACTCTCACATTAAATAGAGTTTGAAATGAAGGTGTAAATAAGTTTATTGAAAAGTTTAAAAGATCAGGAATGTATTAAACTGATTCACCCCCCCCCCTCTCGGTGTAATTAGAGATTCAACATTAGGTGCGAGGTATTAGCATGGTTCCCAAATTTCCTCCGCAATCATTTGAAAAGCTTGCGAAACATATCAATGCTGTGCAATTGGTTAGGGCTAAAGGATATCCTGTGCAGGGCATATTCAATGCTGCACAAATACCCCAACTAAAATGGCTATGCTGGTACAACTATTCGTACCCCTCCCTTCCTTCATGGAATCCACTGGAGAATTTAAGAGTTTTACAAATAAAGAGGGTAGAATTCGAAATGATCTGGACACAGGAATCCTGGGTAATCATGTAATTTATGTTTCTTGTCTAAAGGTTTTGTTTTGTTTTTTTTCCCTATTTATTGTAAAAATTTTCTTGCTCTAGAAACGTCCACAAAAGCAAACATCCAACGTCAAACCCACTTTGAAATAGTGAATAATGCAGGTACATGTGCAGATTAGGGAGTTGGATATTGATGCTTGAGATCCATATATTCCAAAATCCTTAGTGATGCTGAAGCATCTTGAGAAATTTTTGTTGCGCAATGAAAAATATGATACTACTGGCCTGAAAACTTTTCTTGATGAATTTGGTGATCTGCAGTCCTTGAAACACTTGGAGTTAAGGGGCTTGTCAGAGATTGAGTCGTTCCCAGATTCCTTTGGCATCTTGAAAAACCTCCCAACTATTCAGTTGTCTGCTTGCTTCCATCTACAAATGCTCCAGATTCCTTCAGCAACTTAGCGAACCTCCACACTATTGACATGTCCGGTTGCTCCTATCTGCAGATGCTACCAGATTCCTTTTGCAATTTACCTCCAAACTATTGAATTTTCCTACTGCCCCCATCTGAAGATTCTCCCAGATTCCTTTGGAAACTTAAAAACTTTCAAAGCGTGAATTTGTTAGGTACAAGCCTAAAATAATTGCCTAGTGCTCTTGAATATCTTAGTAATTTGAAAATTCTATATTTAGGAAGCAAATCATTATAAATACCGTCATTCAATTTTCCAAGTAACTTGGAGGAATTAGAGCTCAATTTTTTCCAAGGATATAAATGTTTGCCTAACTCAATTAGAAGGTTGATCCTATTGAAAATGTTGAAAATAAAAGAGATGATCACTCTTGAAGTGTTAAAAATAGAGTATTTTTAGCCAAGTGACCCACCATTCATAAAATATGGAGAAGAAATTGAAATATTTGGCATTTCAAGAGGCTCTTCGGAGGTATCCTATTTTAAAGATGTTTGCCTCAACCTTCAACATGTCGAAACTGTTGATTGTAATGCTCTGGTGGAGGTTGGAGCATTGGAAAAAAAAATGATAAATTTGAACTTGAGGGTTTGTGGTGCACTAAGGAAAGTAGAAGGGCTTTGTGGTCTATCGAAACTATAAATGTTGAATATTAGCGGGTGCAAGGAATTGGAAGAGCTGTGAAGTATTGAGACATTGGTATCTTTGGAGAGGCTGTTGGGAACTGTTTGTGTGAAGATGAATAGAATACTAGGTTTATTGCAGTGTACATGGCTTGAGGGGCTAAATGCTTGGGGGTTCTCTGGTTAGAAGAGGTGGAAGGTGTAGAACATTGTACCTTGTTGAATTGGATTTATGTGTATGGATGTCACAAATTACAGTTTCCAGTGTGGGAGTAGTGGGAGATGTCAAAAATTATGAGAATATTTACAGTTATCAAAGGCAATCAAAGTCACCGAGCCTCCTTGCCTAGCCTACCACCTGTCCTGGGCTCAGTTTATGGATCATAATGCATCATCTTAGACTAGGGATTTTAGGATTGATGTCGTCCCATCGTGAGTGAATTGCAAGAACATGTTCTCCATCAAGTCACGACGAGATGATGAAGAAAGAAAGGAAGGAGGAAAACATGCTCAAAGACACTCTTGCGGCTGAACTTACAAGATGATTGATCGAGGGAAAGCTAAAGGGCACTAGTTTGCGACCACTTTCAAGACTTGAGATCATTGAAGACTCCCTATCACTAAGGCTTGCAGAGGAGTGAAGGAAAGCTCTTTCATGAAGACACTTAACTCTCAACATCAACATTGGCCTGACATTGCCATGCCATCAAGAAATCCATGTCAGCAGTGTCATGTCATGAGTGGTCATGTCGCCACATCACCATTGTATATTATATGCATTGTAAACAAATGTATTGTGAAGTGGAAGTCCAAAGGACACACATGAATGTAAAGCATTGTGTAAGTGGAAAATTCATGGGAAGTTAAATGGTCATGAGGGTAGTCAAAGAGTCACCCTTGGTTATATATACTCCCTCATTGTATGAGCAAATGACTTTTTCACCTTGGCTCTACCAGTAAAGCAATAGAGAGAATATCTGGTTCTTTTATGGAGCAAGGAGTGGCTCCAATGCTCCACTATTGGATTTATTGATGTTCGTTGTATATATGTGTCTCAGAACTTTTACTTAATAACAAAAGCCTTTCAAGGCCAACATGTTCTTCACACATGACTTATGAATGTCTGTAACACTATTCTGTGGATATTTGTACTTCATGTTTGATTTTCACATTTACTAACATTGTTGAACTATTTCGGTTATTTTAGCACTTATCTTGTTGAGAACGCGCTGCAATGGTTGTAATTGTTGTCACATCCTTGTGGAATATTCCATAGGATATCAGACAAATCTATCTCATATCATCGTGTGCATAATCACTTTCACGTCTTTGTGCACTATTATGAAGGAATTTGGACAGATCTTTCGTAACATGTTGTGTTTAATGACCATCACATCCGTTGTGGACTATTCCGCTGGATGTTAGAAGGAATCCTTTGGTTCACGAGTGTCTCTTCCTGAGTGGTACTATTACCTCTCTGTTAGAGGCACACCCCTCTTTCTCCCCCCTTTTGCAATAGAATAACCTTGACACACTTGCAATCATACACTCACCAGGTGCACCCCCTTGCCTTGCGAAAGCACATTGGCATCACTCTCCCTTGTTGACAGCAAGAGCCAAGGCATATCTTTAAGAATAAGGCAATCGGGTATTTTTTCCAGATGGGACTCCTACACCAAATGGTGTGAGGTCTAATTGGGACTTCATATCGGGGAGATCCCATGAAAGTTGGTGGATTCAACACCACCAACACAATATCAGTTGACGACCATAGAGTTTCCTTCAAAAGGAGGATAAATTAAATCTTCCTCTTCACATAATGTTAACTGTTACTTAAAAAACCTAAAAACCTTGTCTAGAAGGGAAGAGATGAACCAAGAGGTTGGAAAAGGGAAAATTTTGAGAAAAACCTTTGATTGGTAAGACAAAGTCGCTCACCTTTGAATCTTTGATTTTTGTAACAAACAAGCAGGAAGGAAAAAAAATAGTGTTGGAACAAGGTCTCATACGAGCTGCGAAACTGGTCGGATTCTGTATATTTTTTTATTATAATTAGGCTAGCGTAGTGGTTTTGGGGTGGGTCAAAGCTGCGAAAGCATTGTAATGGGTCAAATGGTAAATCAGGGGTTCGAAAACCACGGGATGCGGACCATAGGAAAGCTTAGGCTAGATTATTATAAATAGAGGAATATTTTGAATTGTAAGGCAATAGAGAAATGAAGAGCTATTGATGCAATCTGTGGTTTAGTATATCTATTTTGGTTTTTGGGGAACGGACTCCGGCTGGCTGTGTACGCGGAGATCTAGAGTCCTGCTGTGTGAGGACCCTGTTGTTGTGTGTGCAGGCTAGGACGGTATTGTAAGAGTGAATTGATGAATTGATGAATAGAAATATTGTGTTGAGAACTGAATCTATGTGTAATGCTTTTGCGAATCATTGGTAATTGCTGTATTATGCTCATTCTATATTCAAGCTGCAAAAGATCTGTGTAAGTGTGTTTACTGTATCTGGATCTATCTGTTATGTTTTATGCAATATTGTCCTACTGTCATAGAAGTATATAATTATCAAAAATTGTAGGCCTTGCGCACGTGGATGCGAAAATAGGCCTATGAACCTTGTGCAGAAAGAAGCGATTTGGGCATCACGGGGCCGGACGCAGCTCTGCTTGCCTTACCTACCCTTTCTTAGGGTGTGGAAACCTGGTTCCAGCACCCACCCATACTACTTCGGGTGAGACTTTGACTTGTTCAAGCGGGTCACTGCCGAAAGGGCCAATAGAATAGGGGTTCGTTGGGAAACCTTGAACTCCGAACCTGAGTCAAGACCCCTCGAGCCAACAAATGGTTCCATTGCCGAGACCTGGAGCATTTTGAGAAAGGGATCGGGTAATGACAAGAAAGTACTGGAAGCCTGACAAGGAAGAAGAGAAAGTTCGAGTGAATGAGTTCCATTCTAGATGAAAGTACAACACGGAGCGGTAAGTACTATCGTACCAATCAAGAAGGGCGTAAATCTGTCTATATCCCACTGAAAAGGGCAGCTGCGCAAAGCCCGCTAGTTACACTGACGTCAGAACTGCAGAAGAATAAGACCTCACCCGAAACCCCTCCCAAAGGGGACATGGAAACGCACTTGAAGTTACCTACCTTTAAGGGTGTGAGAGATGAAGACATGGACTATTTTTGGTTTGTGGCAGACTCGGTGTGGACTGTGTAGGGGGTGGTGAGTGATACTGTGTAAAGAGCGTAACTGTCCCTAGCCTTCGAAGAGAGAGCACTGGATTGGTATATGTGATACATATCTCAAAATGGGAATGCATCTATTCAAGATATTAAGGACGCCCTAAAACAACAGTTCCACAAACCTAAGTCCTACTCTCAAATCATAGCATATGTGAAATAATTCAAGCAAGGAGCAACTGAGTTTGTATGGGAAGCTGATCAGAGACTAAAAAAAAGCGATCAAAGAAGGAGGATTTAAGTATGACAAAAAACAACACACCGAATGGTTCATCGCTATGCTACTACCTAATTTGCGTACCACCAGACCTTCGAGTCACAAGAAAAAGCTCTAGAAACCGCCATGAAGCTAGAAGTCACGCCCAAAGAAGACATTTTGGGAGGAGTACAGCAAATTTAGGAGCAGCTCGGAGCCATGCACATGGAAATTCAGAACCTATGGAGGGAACGAGGAAAAGGAGCTAGTACAGACCTATGGTGCATACAATGTTGGACGTCTAGACATATGAAGGATCAGTGCCTGCTCCTGATAGATTACATACACGTAGGAGGCCCTAGTCCGCTATGTCCAGGCTCAAACGGGTCTGCGTTATGGTGCGATGATTGTCGAGTAGCGGGGCTACATGATATAGCTTAGTGCCCTCGGCTAAGCACGGGCGAACTAAAGAAAAAATGGTGTAGATTATGCCAGTCAGTAGGACATGATGAGCACAATTGTCGCACTTATGAGCTGGTGATAGATCGAGGAAGCTTGTATAGAGTATAGTCAGAACTTGCGTTGCCTAGATCTCCCGCGAGCTTCGGTGGTTCCCTAGCAAGGGGCAGGGGAGGTCAGGGGGAGCGCAGGAAGAGGACGTGGGTAGCTAATCTGTTATAACTACGGGGAGGTAGGGCACTTTGCAAGGGACTACCCAAACCCGACCAGGCAATCCTACAAATATTGCCGGCAGCTGTGTTGGAAATACTAAGAGGGGGGGGGGGGTGAATCAGTATTCCTTTCAATTAGAGAATTAGTTAATCTTCAATTATTATCAGTGTTTGTACAATGATAACAGTAAAAAAGAGGAACACAAATGCACACATTTTTTAAGGTGGAAACCCACTCCGGGAAAAAAACCACCTAATGCTTTTCTAATAATTCCTTAATATTCAACTCCAATTGAAAATAAAGCTCCAACTTCCTAGAATCTAGAAAATCATTCTTCTCCAGCTCCCACCATATGGAAGCTCTAATGCCCAAGATTCTTCAGTAGTCAACTGAACGGATGCCCCAACACCCAATGAGCTACAACTCACCCTAGCACCACCCTACCACCCTATAGAAGAATAAAAGAAGAATGGACTCTCGTACCAGGGAAAATGGTCCACTTTACAATGATATAAAATGATGTAGAAGAAGAAGATATACTAGAACATAACCCCAACTTTGACACAACCACCTAATGATGATCCTAGACCTCCCAACACTGCCTCTTCAACCCTTGGTAGATAGATACTAGTACAATTTGTACAATAATGTATTTACAATGACTAAGTACAATGATACCTTTACACTGATTGTATGCAGTGCTGCCCACTTGAAGACTTCATATGATGAACTTCTTGTTGTTGTTATGCACCTTGGTTGCTGCTCTTGTCATGCTACCCTCTGCTGCACCTTTCTTTGCTTTTCTGTCGTAGAAAGTCTGGTCCTTTGCAACCCTTGACAACACATGATCTAGCTTTTTCTTGCCTTCTAGTAACTCGATATTGAGTCTGGTGTATCTTTGTCATTTCAGATCCTCAATATCTTATTTTTGGTCCTGTAGTATTCCTCTAAGTCATCTTTCCAATGCCACAGGTCTGACCCAATTTGGATTCTTGAAGAGAGAGTTATACCTAATCTCTCACAATGCCCTAATTATGGACTGTTTCAGTAGAGCGCACTTGTACGACATTCAACGTGTCATTTTTTCTTCATTTGTTTCTGAAATTGATAGAGATAAAAATAAAGACTATGCACTATTCGTCACTTTTTATGGCATTCCAATCCAATACTCAGAGAGAGAGTTATGACGAATTTACCAAGGTCACTTCTTTGAGATGAATTTTAGGAGCCTGCACAAACCCTTACTTCCACAGATCATATCTCCAAAAATATTGCGTAACTTAATCTAAAATTTGTACTGCAGCTTCCTCAGGATTTCGGCTTCGCCTCATACAAATTTTAGCTTCTGAGCCTTCGTATACAAAACGTTAGAGCGAAAATGCCACGATGACCTGTTTCAGATAGCCAAATCCCCTACATAAGGAGGAAATGAAGATCACAATTTATATGAATGCTTAAGTTGAGAGGGGCTTCAACAAGTGAACGTGGGAGGGATCTTAGGAGCTTAAAAAATATTAATTATGACTTTTCAATGAACCATGCCTCAACCCCATGGGGTTTTAGCACACTAACTGGGGGTACAAACTTCAAACATGAATATCTCTCAAACTGTGAAGAATTACATGGCGTGCCATATATCAACGGAAACATCTTGACAAGTATAAACCATAAAAATCATTATTGAGCCAGAATATATTAATTTGGTAGGTCAAAATTCCCATGCAATATTGGGTTAGCCCCTGGTGCTGCTTGGGTTGACATCAATGACAACTGCTGATCAATAATCTCCCCCTTTGGCATTGATGGAAACACAAGTACTCCCCCTACGATCATGACACCTCTTCCTACAACATTCTCTCCCATTTTGACATCAATGGCAAAGGGTAACTCCCCTTGAAACACAACCATCTTGCGAACCTCTACACACTTCCACTCCCGCTGACACACAATCGTCCTGCAGACCTGTACACACTTCCACTCCCGCTTTATATTATTGAAAAAGGAAAAATGAGAACTTGGGAGAATCCCAAGCTTTTGACGAAGATATTCAAATGCTTCATGAGGTAAAGGTTTAGTGAAGATATCAGCAATTTGTTCTTTTGTACAAACATACTCAAGTTTGATATTATTTTCAGCGACTTGTTCTCTAACAAAATGATATTTGATTGGAATGTGTTTTGTTTTTGAATGCATGATAGGATTCTTCGAGATGCTGATGGCACTAGTGTTGTCACAGAATATGGGAATAGGCTCATTGAATTGTACTTGAAGATCTTGCAAAGTTTGTTTCATCCAAAGGACTTGAGTACAACATGATGCTGCTGCAATGTATTCTGCTTCCGTTGTAGATAACGAGATTGAAGTTTGCTTTTTGCTCAACCATGATACGAGACAACCACCTAGATAGAATGCTGCTCCACTAGTACTCTTATGATCATCAACGCTTCCTGCCCAATCTGCATCTGTAAAGGCTTGAATAATGAGATTGTTACCCTTGGGATACCACAAGCCATATTCTTCTGTGCCCTTTAGATATCGAAGAATTCTTTTGACGGCAATAATATGTGATTCTTTTGGTGCTGCTTGGAATCTTGCTACTTGTCCAATTGCTTGCATAACATCTGGCCGAGAGGCTGTTACATATAGAAGACTACCAATCATAGATCTGTACAACTTCTGATCCACATCCTTAGATGAGTCGTCTATGCTCAATTTGCAACTTGTTACCATTGGAGTAAGGACGGGTTGAATCCCTATGTCCACTAGTATAGTCCCTTATTGTTGTTAGTGTAACCCCTTATTGTTATTGTTGTACCCCTGTAACCCCCATATTGTTATTATTGTGCCCTTACATTATTATTTTTAGGTCGGCTAGGATTACATTGTGGCCCCACTACGATTATATTGTGGCCCCATGGACTCCTATATATAGAAGGAGGTTTTGTTCATTTGTATCATCCAAGAATTCTTCATTTATGTAATGTATTGGAGGTTGCCCCCTCGAAGTGGCTTATTTCTAAGGCGTTGATATCTCATTTCTTCTATTTTTGAAGTGGTTACACAACATTTGGTATCAAGCTTTGGATTCTGAGTTTTGCTGCTCCAAACGGGTCATTGTGGCATTTTCGCTATAAATTTTTTTCTACGAAGTTTCGGAAGCTGAAATTTTTTAGGGTGCAGTGAAATCTGAGGCGATTCTCTAAAAAATATTAGAGCTTGGTTCATAATGTTACCTCGGAGATATCATCTATAGGTTAAGGTATTTTCAAGCTCCTAAACAGGTCATCGTGGAATTTTCGCTATAAATATTTTTCTACGAAGGTTCAGAATCTGAAATTCATATGGTGCGAAGCTGAAATCCTGAGGAAATTCGTCAAAAAATTTCAGAGCTTGGTTCACAATATTTTTGGAGATATGATCTGTGGAAGGTAGTGCTTTTTCAGGCTCCTGAATTTCATCTCAAAGAGGTGATCGTGGGAAAAGTTTAATAACTCTCTCTCTGAACATTGGATTGGCGTGCCGTCAAAAGTGATCACCAGCACACGGCCTGTAGTTTCTTCTCTATCAATTTCAAAGACAAAGGACAAAACAGTGACACGTGGCAAGTCGTACAAGTTCGCTCTACTGAACCAGTCCAGAATTAGGTCATTGTGGGAGATTGGACACAACTTTGTCTTGGAGAATCAAAATCAGGTCAGACTTGTGGAATTTGAAAGAAGCTTCAGAGGGCTACTACAGGGCTGAATTTCAGATATCGAAGATTTTCAATTACAGAGATAATTCAATTTCAATATTGAGCTCCTCAAAGCTAGTAAAAGGTGTGTATTTTTTTTCCGAATTGCATAAGTCTTGTTTGAAGAATCAAGTTGAATTGATTCCAAGGGAATCTTGTAGAATAGATATCAATATTGGATTCTAAAATGGCCCTAAAAAATAATTCAACACCCATTAAGCCTTCAGAAGGCTCTACTATGACTCATGAAGATGAAGAATTGCAACATGATCTATCAAAATTACAAGAGCAAGTGCAACAAATTTCACTCTCGCAAAGAGCAACAAAATATGAAATGGAAGTTTTGAAGAAAGGCGTGGAAGTGAAGATGGACGGTTTGAAGAAAGGCATGGAAGCTAAGATGGATGGCGTGGAAGTGAAGATGGACGGTTTGAAGAAAGGCGTGGAAGCTAAGATGGATGGCATGGAGGCTGGCATGGAATCTAAGATGGATGACATGGAAGCTAAGATCAATGAGAAAATGGAAAACATGAAGAATTTTCTAAAAGTAGACATGGAAGGTTTGACAAAGTTGATACAAGAAAGGTTTCCTAATGGTGAAAAGATAGTAGAAGAACCTCATGATGAGAACAAAATAAATGTTAATTGTGATTTCATAAACTCTAATGTTGGCGGGAAGAACCACCATATTCCAAAGATGGATATGAGGAAGTTTTATGGAAAGGATCCTGTAACATGGATACTACGGATGGAGCAATATTTTGATCTCCATAACGTGCAAAACACACAAAAGGTACGCATTGCAACTTTACATTTAGAACAAAATACATTTGTATGGTATCGATGGCTTTGCTCCCGTAAAAAAATTGTCACTTAGTCAATTTTTACGGAGGAAATGATAGCACATTATGAGGATACAAAGAGCAACACCTTCTTTAGCCAATTGATAAATCTCAAACAAAAGGGTTTAGTGGGGCAACACATTGAGGACTTCCAAAAATTGAATATAAGGGTAACTGATATTCCAGAGGAACACATGATTGATCTCTTCATAGGTACTCTAAAGGATAACATCCAACATGAAGTTCGTGTGTTGGAACCTGATTCATTAGAGAAGGCATTCAGGTTGGCAAGAAAAGTTGAATGTAAAATTATGGCGACAAGGAAGCCTACCACTCAATTCTATAAAGAAGGAAGTGTTGCTACGCTTAGATTTCCACAACCTACAAGGTTGACACCACAAAAATTGGAAGAAAAAAGAGCAAAAGGGCTTTGCTACAGTTGTGATAGCAAATACACTAAAGGTCATAAGTGTGCTGAGAAGAAATTATTTTACATAGATTGTGAAGAGGAAGAAGAAAATGAGCAAGAAGAGGATATACACCAGGAACCAGCCCTAGAAGAGGAAGAAATGAATCTGACCATATCGTGTAATGCACTGGCAGGAATTACCACTCCTCAAACTCTCAAGATAGAAGGAAAAATCGAGAAGAAAAAGGTAATAGTTTTAATTGATTCAGGTAGCACCCATAATTTTATTCATTGTAAGGTAGCCAAGGAATTAAATTGTTTCCTATACCCAGCACCAGAATGTCAAGTGATGGTTGCAAATGGAGGAACTATAAATTCCTCTGGAAAATGCCATAACATCAAGCTAACCATGGGGGAATATGTGTTGACTAGTCCAATGCTTTCCATTCCTATGGGAGGTGCTGATGTTGTACTAGGAGTACAATGGTTACGATCTTTGGGGACGGTAGCTTTTAATTTTCAAGAACTTTTCTTGAAATTCTTTTCAGAAGGAAAGGAAGTCGAATTACGGGGTATTGAAGGGAAGCCAGGAAGGATAATAAGCTCTAATGGCATGACAAAGCTTCTAAAGAAGGAACAACGAGGCGTAATTGCACAATTATGCTCACTAGAAGTTCCAACATCAAAATCATCTATTTCTGCAGATCTCCAACAAGTCTTGGACAATCATTCCAAGGTGTTTGAAACTCCCAAAGGACTCCCACCTATTCATGATCATGATCATGCTATTCATTTGATTCCGGGAAGTGTTCCTCCAAACATCGGGCCTTATAGATATCCTTACTTCCAAAAGAGCGAAATTGAACATATGATTGCAGAAATGTTAGAGGCGGGTATAATTCAACCTAGTCAAAGTTCTTTCTCTACTCCTGTAGTATTGGTACACAAGAAGGATGGATCATGGCGAATGTATCCGGATTATAGGGAGCTCAATAAGCTCACCATTAAAGATAAATTTCCCATTCCTGTGATTGATGAATTATTGGATGAATTACATGGAGCAATTTATTTTACCAAGTTGGATCTTCGTTCGGGATATCATCAAATTAGAATGAAGACTGAAGATATTCCAAAAACAACATTTCGAACTCATGAGGGTCATTATGAATTTTTGGTCATGCCTTTTGGCCTTACCAATGCACCTTCTACATTTCAAAGGTTGATGAATTCCATTTTCAAACCCTTCCTTAGAAAATTTGTGCTAGTATTTTTTGATGATATACTAATCTACAGCAGGTCTTGGAAGGATCATGTTCAATATGTTGACAGGGTGCTCAAACTATTGCAGGAGAAACAATTATATGCAAAAACATCCAAATGTTTCTTTGGAGTACAAGAGGTGGAATATCTGGGTCATATTGTATCTCACGAGGGTGTTAAGGTAGACCCTAACAAAATTAAAGCCATTAAGGAATGGAAATTCCCAACAACCATAAAGCAGTTGTGAGGATTTCTCAGGTTAACAGGGTATTATCACAAGTTTGTTAAGAATTATGGGAGAATAGCAGCACCTCTAACAACATTATTGAAGAAAGATGCATTTTCATGGACTCATGAAGCAACTAAGGCCTTTGAACATCTTAAAGAGGCAATGTGCCTAGCACCGGTCTTAGCTACGCCAGACTTCACAAAAACCTTTATTGTGGAATGTGATGCCTCAGGAAATGGAATTGGTGCAGTTTTAATGCAGGAAGGAAGACCCATTTCTTTTGAAAGTCGTCCAATCAAGGGAAAGTATTTACAGAAACCTATTTATGAGAAGGAAATGTTAGCAATACTACATGCACTAAAGAAATGGCGAACTTACCTAATGGGAAGACACTTCAAGGTAAACACTGATCATGATAGTCTTAAACACTTTTTGGAACAAAGACTATCGTCGGAAGAACAACAAAAATGGGTCACAAAGATGTTGGGTTATGACTTTTAAATAATCTACAAAAAAGGAAAGCTGAATGTTGTTGCAGATGCACTCTCAAGAAAGAATGAAGAGGTGGAAGCATTGCTTTGTGCCATTTCTATTATCCAACCAGATTGGATAACTGAAACAAGAGATGAATGGAAGAAGGACAAAGATGTATGGACACTCATTCAAAAGTTGCAGCAAGATCCTAGTACATCTGATACATTTAGTTGGAAAAATGATTCCTTATGGTACAAAGATCGCTTATATCTTTGTAAAAATTCCCAACTAAAACAAAATATTCTTCTGGAATTGCACACTTCTCCTTTAGGAGGACACTGAGGATTTTTAAAAACTTACCACAGGGTGAAGAAAGAATTTTTTTGGGATGGCCTTAAATCTGATATTCAAAAGTTTGTGGCGGAATGTTTGGTTTGCCAGCAGAATAAAGTGGAAACAATTAAGACCCCAGGACTTCTACAACCTTTATCCATTCCAAGTCAACGTTCGGAGGAGATTTCAATGGATTTTATCACAGGTTTACCTAAGTCCGAAGGAAAGAGTGTCATCATGGTGGTAGTTGATAGACTTACCAAGTATGCACACTTTTGTGCAGTATCTCATCCATTTAAAGCAAGTACAGTTGCTACTACATTTATGGACAGAATTCAAAAGCTACATGGAAGCCCAAGGGTTATTGTGAGCGACAGAGATCCCATTTTTAATGGAAATTTTTGGATGGAGTTATTTTCTTGTTTGGGTACTCAATTAGCTCATAGCTCATCTTATCATCCTCAATCTGATGGTCAAACTGAGATAGTAAATAAATGTTTGGAAGGATATCTTCGTTGTTTTGTATCTGATAAACAAACACAATGGGTCAAGTGCTTACCTCTCGCTGAATGGTGGTATAACACTTCCTTCCATACTGCAGCAAAAATGACCCCATTTATGGCACTTTATGGATATCATCCACCATCCATCACATCATCTTTAAGAGAAAATTCGAAGGTTCAAGCAGTGGAAGATCACATCGAGCATCAACAAGAAGTTCTCCAGCTCTTAAAGGATAACCTGAATTTGGCACAAAATCGAATGAAACAACAGGCAGATCAACATCGCAGTGAGAGAAGTTTTGATGTAGGAGATTGGGTATTTTTACGGTTACAACCATACAAACAAATGTCCCTCAAGCAAGCAAAGAAGGATAATAAATTATCGCCAAAGTACTATGGTCCTTACAAGGTGTTGCAAAAGATTGGTACTATGGCATACAAATTGGAGCTTCCTGCTTCTTCGCGAGTACATCCGGTTTTCCATGTTTCATGCTTAAAGAAGGTTATAGGTGAAAATATTCCAGTTCAAACAATATTGCCAGAACTTGATGAGGAAGGAAAAATCATATTGGAACCTGAAGCAGTCATGGAAACAAGAACTCAACAACTACGGAATCGATCAATTTCAGAGTATCTCATCAAGTGGAAGAACTTACCCACTGAAGATTCTACATGGGAGGATGAGAATTTTATATAGAAGCACTCGAAGCTACTCAAGCGTTGAGGACAACACTTTTTTGAAGGAGAGGGGCATGTTAGGTCCCTATATCACTAGTATAGTCCCTTATTATTGTTAGTGTAACCCCCTTATTGTTATTCTTGTACCCTTGTAACCCCCATTTTGTTATTATTGTGCCCTTAAATTATTATTGTTAGGTCGGCTAGGATTACATTGTGGCCCACTAGGATTACATTATGGCCCCATGGACTCCTATATATAGAAAGGAGGTTTTGTAAATTGTGTCATCCAAGAATTGTGCATTTATGTAATGTATTGGAGGTTGCCCCCTCGAAGTGGCTTATTTCTAAGGCTTTGATATCTCTTTTCTTCTATTTTTATTTGGTTACACAACGGGACAGGTTTGCAATCTTCCATTTTGAATTTCTTGAGCATTTCCTTGATGTACTTGGCTTGGCATATAAATATTCCTTTCTCTTGCTAAGATATTTGAAGCCCTAAGAAGTATGTCAGCTCACCAAGTAAAGACATCTCAAACTCACTTTGAATCTTTGTAGAAAAGTTCTTACTTAGTCGATCATCATTGCTACCAAATATTATATCATCCACATATACCTCAACAATTGTTAAATTATCTTTATCTATTTGTACATAAAGATTGCTATCAACAGTACCTTTCTTGAACCCTTGTTGACATAGATATCCATCAAGACAAGCATACCATGCTCTAGGAGCCTGCTTGAGACCATATAGAGCCTTCTTTAACCTGCAGACATAGTCTTCTTTTTGTGATAGTAGAAAACCTTCAGGTTGTTCGATGTAAACTTCTTCTTCTAATTCTCCATTTAGAAATGCTGACTTAACATCCATTTGGTAGAATTTGATTTTTCTTGAACATGCATAGGCGAGAAACATTCAGATGGCTTCCATTTTGGCAACTGGTGCAAATGTTTCGTCGAAATCAATTCCTTCCACTTGTGCATAGCCTTTGCAAACCAATCTTGCTTTGTTTTTGGTAACCTGCCCATCTTCATTCAATTTGTTCTTGAACACCCATTTAGTCCCAATGACATTTTTATCTTTTGGTCATGGAACTAATTCCCAGGTGTTATTCTTCTCAATTTGATCCAATTCTTCATTCATAGTTGCTACCCAATGTTCATTTTGGCTGGCTTCCTCAAAACTACTAGGCTCAAAGGTTGCTAGAAAAGCAACGTGAGCTTGTTGTGATGAACGAAGTTGTCGACCTTCATTTATGTCACTAATGATTTGATTTGATGGATGGTTCTTTTGAATCCACTCTTTTGTTCTCCTTGGAGGAGCTTCTTGTTGTTGTTCTGTGATATCTTGATGATCATTGTTTACTTCTTCCTCGTTGATAGTTGCTTCTTGTTCTACAATTTTATTTGTGTTTTTTTCAGCCTCTATCTCAAGTTTCAAAGATTCTAGATCCTCATCATTACTCGCTAGAACACCATCTTCGTCAAATGTAACATTTATGCTCTCCACTATCTGTTTTCGTCTTAGATTATAGCATTTATAGGCCTTTCTTTTGCATGAGTAACCAACAAATATACCTTCATCAACACGTGATTCAAACTTACCCAAATTTTGATCTTCTCTTTTGATATAACATTTTCTTCCGAAGATTCTGAAATATTTTACATTAGTTGGTTTTCCTTTCCATAATTCATATGGAGTCTTGTTGCAATTATTTCTGAGAAGACTTCGGTTGATAATGAAGACTGTCGTATCAATTGCTTGAACCCGGAATTTTTCATCCAATTTTGAGTCCTTCAACATTGGTCTACCCATTTCCTATATGGTTCTATTCTTTCTTTTAGCAACTCCATTTTTCTGAGGTGTTCATGTTGTTGAAAATTTCCTTTTTATTCCATTTTCATCACAGTATTGCTGAAATAATTTGGAAGTGAATTCTCCACCATTATCTGATCTTAAACACTTTATTTTCAAATCAGTTTCATTTTCAACCAACTCCTTATAGATCTTAAAGCACTCAAATGCTTCAGATTTTTTCTTTAGGAAACTGACGGCTATTATCCTGGTATAGTCATCTATCATCAACATGAAATATAATTCTCCGTCTAAGCCTTTTGTTCTCACAGGACCACATAGATCAGTATGTATCAATTCCAATGGATGTGATGAAAAGTGTTCTTTTGTTTTAAATTGGACTTTTGTCTGCTTGCCATGCCGACATGCCTCACATAATGTGTTGGAAGGTTTTGAGATTTTCGGCATTTCTCGTACTGCTTCCTTTTTGCTTATCCTGACAAGATTGTCAAAGTTTATGTGACCCATTCGTTTGTGCCATAACCAACTTTCATCTTCTTTAGCTAGTAGACATGCTTTAGTTGCTTCATCTAGAACATATATGTCATTTGGAGCTCGACTTGCTATAGCCACAATTTTACCATACCTGCCTTTCCTGATTTCACATTTTGTGGAGTTGAATAGCATTGTATGTCCTTGATCACACATTTGTCCAACACTGAGCAGATTGCGATTCATGTTTTTGACCAATAGAACATTCTTGGCTATAACATCTTTTCTTCCGAGAGTGACGGTACCTTATCCTATAACATTTGAAGATCCATCATTTCCAAAGGATATGGTTCCATCCTTCTTCTCTTTCAGAGATATGAATTTCCTTCTATCTCCAGTCATATGCGTTGAGCAACCGCTGTCAACATACCACACATCTTTCCTTTTTTGAGCCTTGAGAGTGAGAGCACAATTATCAGTCTTCTTCTTCTTCCATGTTCGTTCATTCTGTGGCTTCGAAGATTCTTCTGGAGGATTTTCAAGTCTGCAATCTCTGGCTATGTGTCCAAAGTTCTGACATTTGTAACATTCCATATTATTTCTTAAATGTTCAAATCTATTGATGTTTCGTTGAGCCCTGGGAGGTTCATATTTGAAGAATATCTTGGAATTGTATTGGTTCCTAGGGTACGTGTGACATTCTACAGCTTTATGACCAAATTTTCCACATGAATAACAATAGCCATGAAAAATATGTTGGTACCTGGATGAAAATATTCGTCGAGGAATCGTCTTCCAAGGATGTGCTTGCGAATCTTGTCCAATGAAGTCTTCATGTATGTCAAATCTCATAGGTTCATTGTATTTTGTTGTAGAAGGTCCTGCTTCTTCTTCTTTGTAACCGAGGCCAGTTCTGTCGTTGTAAGATCGTTGATTGTTGATGAGTTCTTCCAATGCCCTTGAGCTGTTGGCATAGTTTTGGACAATTTTTCCCTTCTTCACTTCCTTATGCAACGGGACTACTTCGGCTTCTAATGATTCCCTTTCTTGGTTGCTTTCTTCAAACTTCTTTTCAAGTGACTCTTCAATACATTTGTGTTTTTCAACCTCAATTTTGAGACCTTGAAATTGTTCTTCAAGATTGTTGGAACGGATCTTCTCAGCGTTGAGCTATTTTATAAGCTTGATTGCCTCCTCATAAAATTCTTCTATGGTCAACCCTTCTTCTTCATTGTTTGATACTTCTTGTTTATTGTGCTTGGCCATAAACAATACTTTGTCATTGGCTTCTTCTTTGTTGTCACTTTCTTCATCGGATGAGGAGCTATCTTCTTTAGAGAGAAAGTTCCTTTTGGATCCTTTATTTTTGCCTTGCTTGTTGAATTTCTTAAAGCCTTTCTTTCCTTTTGAGTTGCCATCACTTTTGTTTGGACATTTTGCTATGAAATTCCCAACCTCACCACAACCGAAACATATCAATGGAAGTTTACCTTTGAATTTTCCCTTACCAGGTTTTAGTTTTCTTGTAAAGTAAGCATATTCTTCATCTAAAAGACCTTCTCCATCATCTCCCTTTTCTTCACACTTGCAGGTGCATGTCATTTCAATTGAAGGTTGTTCTTCCTTATTGGTTTTCTTAGATGCAACGAACGCAGTTTCTATATTTGAAGTACCCTTTTCTTCATCAAGTCTCATTTCATATGCTATGAGAACTCCATGTAATTCTTCCTTGCTGAGTTTGTCCAGATTTGCACTGTATTCTAAGACCGATACCTTTGGGTTGAATCTCCTTGGTAACGTTCTAAGAATCTTCCGTATAATAGTCTTCTCATCAACTGGCTCTCCCAATCCTTCCAGAGTATTGGTTATTTCATCAACGTATTGGAAGTATGCAACAATGTTGCAATCTTCTTTCATTCTGAGTTGCTCAAATTTTGCTCTATATATTTGAAGCTTTGCTTCTTTGACATTTAAGTCACCTGCATATATATTCTCAAGCTTGTCCCATACATTTTTGGCAGTTTTACAACCCAACACCTTATGATAAACAGATTCAATAAGTCCACTGATAATAATATTCTTTGCTTTTGCATCATTTACCAAATTCTTCTTACCTTGTTCATCCGTGGTTGATGTAAATCCATTTTGAACAGTGTCCCATACTTCGTAACCTTGCGCCAAGAGATAGAACTCCATTCTTCCTTTCCAAAGTGCATAATTATTTTCATTGAATAGAGGTACACCATTCTTGGTATGCTCCATGACCTCCTTCCAGCTATTAAACTGCTATTGAAGGAACCAAGCTCCGATACCAATTGTTGGAATTACGTGCGAAAATGGAATGTACTTGTTTAAGAGTGCAAGGTATCCATTTCCCATAATTTCAAATGTGAGCTATACACTCCAAGTGACCTCTGAAAATGTGAAAACTTCTTATTTCTTATACAGAGATAGACTGTAGGGGCATTCACCGGACATGTCACCTCTAAAGAGAGGATGAGTTCCAGAGGCTACCTGGCCCTCTATAGGCTCTGCCTAAAGAAATAATGAAGAAAACACTTAGAAGTCTTTGACATACACATACTTGAAGTTTGATGTCTTGCGGAATAAGACAAATAACTTTCTGCAGCTGAGTAGGTGATTATGTGTGTATGCAAGTTATGTATATTTGTTGTTTAACACTTTATATCAGTTTTGTTTAGCATATCATCTTCAGAAAATAAAGACATCAAAATGATAAAGCAGTTCACCCCCTCCTCTGGGCTACATCTGCTGGACCAAGCCTCTCAAACTAGGCTTGTCCTCTTGTATTAAAAATGATACAAAGGCTAATACAAGAATATGAGTGTCTCGAAAGACAGATCTGACTGTAAATACAGAATCAGAAGATAGGAATTAGCTAAACATGCTCTTTCCCAAACACTAAACAGTGAAAATTGTACCTGCTACAGTACTTTTCCCCAATTGTCCCTGGTGGCCCTTTAGACTTGCATGGAGAATTTCGAGGTGAAGATGACCTCAATTGGTTCTGAAACCTCTTCCATTAGACTCATAAAGTCGAAAATAGCAGAAATAGGCTTTTGAATCACCAAAAATGGATGAACATAGCCCCCAAACAGCTCCAGCACTGAAATGGCCCTGGTGGCCCTGAAAGCTTCCCTGAAGCTAAACAGTGAGAAGAATTCCTCAAAAGGAAAAACAAGATGTAGAAATGGATTCAGAATGCTGAAAAACTTCAGGAATGACCTTCGTTCCACATTCACTGGCTGCACAATTCCCAATGCAGCTCCCAAACTGATTTGGCCCTATTGGCTCCTGGAACTTCCACGAAGAAAAATCACCTGAAAACGACCTCAGATGGCTGTGAAACCTATGCCAATGGCTTCAGAAGGTCGAAGAGAGCCAAAATAAAAAAAAAATTCACTCCAAAAGGATCTCCCATGTGAAAGATATGCTCCAAACTGTATTTTGCCCAATGTTAGGCAAAAATCCCACAAAAGGTGGACCAACTTTAGTTAACTGGAGATAAGATTGGAAAATCCGCCTAAACTGATGGGCGGGCTCCAAATTTGGTGGGACCATAACGGCTAGCATTTAATGTGATGTATGAGTGATCACATGGGAACTCCGTATAGCCCGCCGGAATGAAAGTTTAACAAACTCCGCTCACCGTTTGTAACACGTGACTTAACACGTCATCCGCTCCAGCAAATATAGCATGTGAACGTTACAAAGCTCTTAACCATAGCCCACGTAAATTTTAAAACATGAACTTTAGCATTAGGGGTTTTTAACATATCTCATGTTTCGAATTTGTTTAATACATATATGTGGTTTAATATTTATATTTTTAATAAGGTTTAATTAAATTTTTTATAATAATTAATTAAAACATATAATTAAGAATATAATATATGATTAATAAAAATCATATAAATATTAATAACTATATAATTTAATTAATTAATTAAACCTTAATAAAAAATAAAATTATTCCAACATATAATATTAAAAAAATTTCTTTTCAAAATTGAAGGTTATTGGGCGATTTCAAAATGCAACAACTTCTTCATACGGTAACGAATTTCAGTGCCGTTTGCGGCGTTGGGATCGTATCGCCAAGGCATATCCCGTCGCTCAGGTTCCAAATCAATTTGAGCACTTTCATTTTTTAGCTTTTTCCCAAGCTCAAATTTGATTTCGATCGAATGCGAGAGAGGGGGGGTGAATCGGTATTCCTTTCAATTAGAGCATTATTTAATATTAAATTATTATCAGTGTTTGTACAATGATAGTAGCAAACAAGAGGAACACAAATGCACGCATTTTTTAAGGTGGAAACCCACTCCGAGACAAAAACCACCTAATGCTTTTCTAATAATTCTTTAATATTCAACTCCAATTGAAAATAAAGCTCCAACTTCCTAGAATCTAGAAAAGCATTCTTCTCCAGCTCCCACCGGATGGACGCTCCAACGCCCGAGATTCTTCATTAGTCAACTGAACAGATGCCCCAACACCCAATGAGCTACAACTCACCCTGGCACCACCCTACCACCCTATAGAAGAATAAAAGAAGAATGGACTCCCGTACCAGGGAAAATGGTCCACTTTACAATGATATAGAATGATGTAGAAGAAGAAGATATACTAGACCATAACCCCAACTTTGACACAACCACCTAATGATGATCCTAGAACTCCCAACACTGCCTCTTCAACCCTTGGCAGATAGACACTAGTACAATTTGTACAATAATGTATTTACAATGACTAAGTACAATGATTGTATGCAGTGCTTCCCACTTGAAGACTTCATATGATGAACTTCTTGCTACTGTTATGCACCTTGGTTGCTGCTCTTGTCATGCTACCCTCTACTGCACCTTGCTTTGCTTTTCTTCCATAGAAATTCTGGTCCTTTGCAACCCTTGACAACACATGATCTAGCTTTTTCTTGCCTTCTAGTAGCTCGATATTGAGTCTGGTGTATCTTTGTCATTTCAGATCCTCAATATCTGATTTTCGGTCCTCTAGTATTCCTCTGAGTCATCTTTCCAATGCCACAGGTCTGACCCAATTTGGATTCTTGAAGAGAGAGTTATACCCAATCTCTCACAATGCCCTAATTATGGACTGTTTCAACAGAGCGCACTTGTACGGCATTCCACGTGTCACTGTTTCTTCATTTGTTTCTGAAATTGATAGAGAGAAAACTATATACTATGAAATATCTGTCACTTTTTATGGAATTCCAATCCGATACTCAGAGAGAGAATTATGACGAATTTACTCGGGTCACTTCTTTGAGATGAATTTCAGGAGCCTGCACAAACCCTTACTTCCACAGATAATATCTCCAAAAATGTTGTGCAGCTTGATCTGAAATTTTTACTACAGCTTCCTTAGGATTTTGGCTTCGCCTCATAAAAATTTCAGCTTCTGAGCCTTCGTAGAAAAAACATTAGAGCGAAAATTCCACGATGACCTGTTTCAGATAGCCAAATCCCCTACATAAGGAGGAAATGAAGATCACAATTTATATGAATGCTTAAGTTGAGAGGGGCTTCAACAAGTGAATGTGGGAGGGATCTTAGGAGCTTAAAAAATATTAATTATGAGTTTTCAATGACCCATGCCCCAACCCCATGGGTTTTTAGCCCACTAACTGGGGGTATAAACTTCAAACATGAATATCTCTCAAACCGTGAAGAATTACATGGCATGCCATATATCAATGGAAACATCTCGACAAGTAGAAACCATCAAAAGAATTATTGACCCAGAATATATTAATTTGGTAGGTCAACCCATGCAATATTGGGTTAGCCCCTGGTGCTGCTTGGGTTGACATCAATGACAACCGCTGATCAATAAGCTGGACCATGAGATTGAAGACTGCCCAATCTTGATAGAAAAATTGCAATAGAAACGACCAACACCAATGCAGAATGTACAAAGAGTTAAGGCCGAACTGTGGGATAGAAATTCAAGTGCAACACACAGCAGGATGACCACCAGGGAGCCTACGAAGGAGGACGCAAAGGGCCCTCTGAGCCAATCGGCACCTGACAACCTAGAAGGATTGGACCGTGAACCGGGACAAGAAACACTCCACCAGGATGATTCTAAGACAAGAAAATCTACTCTGCAGATACCTGCGTGCCTAGAAGCGTCGAAGACAACCTTCAGGAAGTAATCCATAGTTGTGCAAGACAGTCCCACCTATCTCCAAAAGTTCGAGGCGTACACAAGTTAGGCAGATATGGTAAACGTATCGGTAGGGAGATGAGATTAACTGCCCAAATCGGTAATTATGAGATGGATCAGGTTGTCTTAGACTTTGGGTTCGATGCAAACGTGATACCTAAGCAAACTTGGTAGCAAATGGGAGAACCCAAATTGGAGTTGTCCAATATCCAACTGCGTATGGCCAACCAGTAGAAGATTATACCTTTAGGGAGACTATCAAAACTCATGGTAGATATCGCCAGGGTCAGGGCCCAGGCTGATTTCGAAGTAATTTAGATTGTCGAAGATGTAGACCCATACCCTGCACTCCTAGGACTCAACTGGGCCATCGATATGGGTGGTATGGTTAACCTCAAGAAAAGAAGCATGGTATTTGAAAATAACGGAACAAGGGTGACAATACCATTAGATCCTACGGAAGGAAAATGCTACATAGAGCCAGTACCCGGAAACAAAGAGGTAGATCAAATTTACAAGTTGACCATGCGAAATGAAGATTGGGTCAATCCCATGGTAGATGGGGTACTCTGTTGGGAAGCAGACAGCGAATACTTCTCTAACTCTAACGAGGAAATGGAGAATTGGAAAAACCAGTTGCACGATGTCTCGGTGCTACGATGTCCTCAGGTCGCAAGGGACCTCTGCTGCATTTCTTCAGCGGTAAGAGATCTATCCCATTTTTATGAGTCTAGTAGCATCCATGAATTCCTGAGAACATTGGAAGCTACGGTTTCAAAATAACGACGACTTTGGGCCCTTAGTCTAGCTATGTGTGGGACACCTGCGCGATGGTGGGATACCCACAAGATAGCATTCCAGGACTGCGAGACGTGTTGGGATATGATGATCCTATGGTTCACACCCCCGGCTGACATATGCACCAAGATGTTTCTCGGACCTAGGGATCCCCGCGCGCATCTGCTTACCTGGATGGACAAATGGTCCTATCGGAATACAAAGGAATGGGTTCATCTATTTGTTCATGCCTTGGGCCTTATCCCCATCACATGGTATTTAGATGCAGAGCTACATCAGCGCACCCGTCACTGGGAAATACTAAAAGATGACTTTATAGGAACGTTCAGACTCATTGGGGGGACGGAGGTGCTAGATGAAGCTCTGCAGGACATCGGTTCTTTTGTATTTAATGACTCGCACCATCACGCCGCACAAGAGGTCCTGAAATGGGAAGCGCAGATGCAAGACATAGTCAACTGCCGGAGCTTGGCGATAGAAGAAGAAGAAGACAATCCTCGGAACGTCTCTGTTCCAAAATCCGAGGGGGAACACACTGTCATTGGACCCCCACTGCAGAATATTGATGTGACTCAACCTCTCAAGCTACGCGAATTTAATATCGGGACGGAAGAACATCCTAAGTTGGCTAAAATTGGGGACTATTGGGACGAAGGAACCGTAGGAAAAATTGCATAGCTACTTACAGAATATTAGGACTTATTTCCGACAAAGTTTTATGAGCTCAAAGGAATCACGTGGGACCTAGGTATTATGCACATCACTCTGAAACCAGAGGCGCGCCCCGTAAACAGCGACCTTACCGACTGAATCCTAAATATAAGGAAAAGGTCAAAAAAGAACTGAACAAAATGCTTGCTGCAGGTATCATTGAACCAGTTGAACAGTCGGATTAGGTAAGTCTGATGGTCATTCAGGAGAAGAAAACAAAGGGGGAAATACACATCTGCGTAGATATATGTAAGTTAAACGATGCTTGTGTCCATGACCCCTTTCCTACGCCCTTCTCAGACGAAATTATTGATAGTGTGGGCGGACAGGAAGCATATTCCTTCACCGATGGGTTCTCAGGGTACCACCAGATCCGAATTGCACTTGGAGATCACAATAAGACTACATTCGCAACGGAATGGGGGTCTTTTCAGTATATAGTCATGCCCTTTGGTCTTAAGAATGCACCCACTATCTTCTCAAGGGTAGTAGTTGTTGTGTTCAAGGAGTTTATCCATAAGTTCCTGGAGGTTTATTTCGATGACTGGACGGTATTCGGCTTGGTAAAGGAGCATGTCTCTAACCTATGATTAATGTTGGATGCATGCCAAAAGCACCAAATTTCCTTAAATACGATGAAGTGTATCTTCTGCGTACCTTTCGGTATCTTGCTTGGGCACATAGTGTGCCAGCAAGGGCTGATGGTTGATCCTGCGAAGGTAGCCGTAACTATAAACCTTACAGTCCCAACAACGGAGAAACAACTGCGTTCTATTCTTGGACACACGGGCTATTACAGGAAATTCATTCAGAGGTACCCCCTAGTCACAGCACCCATGGAGAAATTGCTTAAAAAATATGTTTCCTTTTTTTGGAATGATGAATGTCAGAAGAGTTTTGAACTACTCAAAGAGAAGATGATCTCTGCACCCATACTAATATTTCCTGATTGGTCAAAGGAATTCCATGTACATGTGGATGCATCAGGCATCGCCTTGGGTGTTGTCTTAACTCAACCTGGAGAGGGAGATATTGATCACCTGGTTGCCTTTGCAAGTTGGAAACTCTCGAGCGCAGAACACAACTACTCTACTACTGAATGAGAAGGATTGGCTATGGTATACGCAGTACAGAAATATTGACACTATCTATTGGGCAGACACTTTAAGATGTTCACCGATCATTCAGCTTTGAAATACCTTGTCAACAAGCCTGTGTTGGGGGGAAATATTTGTCTCTGGCTGTTACTATTTCAGGAATATGATTTTGAGATCATCGTCAAGCCCGGAAGGCTAAATGCGGGTCTGAATCATCTATCCCCGCATTCAGCCTTCCGGGCTTGATGATTATCTCAAAATCATATTCCTGAAATGGGGAAGAACCTACTAACTTGGAGGAAGGATTACCAGATGTGCAGCTGTTTTCCATTAAGGTTGTTGACGTGCACTTCGCTGATATCACTTAGTTCCTAACTACAGGTGTAGCCCCCGTAGAATATTCGGTGCAACAGAAGAAGGAGTTGGTTACTCAGGCGGTGGACTTTACTATCATCGCCGGCCAGCTATGCAAGCTAGGCACTGATGAAATACTACGTAGATATGTCCTGGAACATGAACGACATTCTGTTTTGGTGGAGGCACACGAAGGCATCGCAAGAGGCCACTATGTCGGAAGAACAACAACACAAAAGATTTTGAGAGTCGGGTTATGGTGGCCCACCCTACATCAGGATTCTTATGCCTATTGTAAATCGTGCGATATGTGCCAGTGAATAGGACGACCCTCATGCTGAGATGAGATGCCATTACAACCTCAAATGGCTTTACAAGCCTTTCAAAAATGGGCCATTGATTTTGTGGGACCCATCAACCCGCCGGGCAAGAAGACAAGTGCGCGCTACATTATTACTGCCACTGACTATGTCACTCGATGGGCTGAAGCACAAGAGGTGAAGGATTGTACTGCGGATACTGCTGCGCACTTCATCTTTGAGCAGATTCTAACCAGGTTTGGCTACTCAAAGATCCTAATGAGTGATAGAGGCACACACTTTGTTAATGAGATGATACAAGCCCTGAATGAGGAATTTCAGATCCATCATGCAAAAAGTACACCATACCATCCACAGGGAAATGGGGCAGTCGAGGCTTTTAAAAAAATCTTGGAGCAGGCATTAACCAAGGTCTGCAATGCCGATCATACTGACTGGGATGTACGCATCCCCTCTGTTCTGTGGGCCTACCGAATGACCTGTAAGAAACTAACAGGAAGGACCCCCTTTTGGATGGTCTACAGCAAGGAGGCCATGCCAATGGAATACATTGTTCCTAGCCTACGTATCGTAACATTTACAAATATGGCAGAACCTGATATAATGGAGGAGCGCCTTGCGTAGCTTTTGGAATTGGAGGAAGATCGGTTTAGGGCTAACTTTCATCAGCAGGTTCAGAAGGCTCGCGATAAAGCCTGGCATGATCGGCATATCCGCCAAAAGATAGTCGTAGCAGGCGACCTAGTTCTCTTATACAATAGTAAATTTGTGAAACACCCAGGGAAATTCCGGCAGCACTGGCTTGGTCCCTACACAATTAAAGAAATCACGAATGGTGGAGCATTTCGGTTAGCTACTTTGCGCGGTGACATGTTACCATGCTATGTCAATGGTAGTCGACTCAAGCCATACAGGGCTAAATGACTATATGGCTAGAATAATTGGCTCAGGCACGTTCGGCCCACTTGGGATAGGCCGCTAATGCACAAGGGGGATATGCACGCTGGTCATCAAATAGCTCTAGGGGCGAGTGGCAGACCTGCGGCCACAGTGAGTCGGGATGAGTCAAAAGATTGTGTAGGGGGACTGTTGGAACAGGGTCTCCTACGAGCAGCGAAACTGATCCGATTTTGTATATTTTTTATTATAATTAGGCTAGCGCAAGGGTTTTTGGGTGGGTCAAAGCCCCGAAAGCATTGTAATGGGTCAAAGGGTAAACCAAGGGTCCGAAAACCACGGGTTCCGTACCATAGGAAAGCTTAGACTAGAATATTATTGTAGAAATTATATGCACTAAGCATGCATATGTCCAATATCCACCTGATCTCACACTATTTAACTTTATGCAAGATATTGAATCTATTCCACTTGTTAATATTTTGCGGAAAATTTAATTGTACACACATGTGAAGCATAAACAAAAATATTCAATCGCACATAACACAGTTTTTAACTGAGAAAACCTGAAGGTGAAAACCCCTACTATATATTATGTAACATGAAGATCATATGATAATCTCATACAAAGCTTATCACAAGCCCTCAATACAGTACAATCGTCATACACTAATCAGGACCAATCTTGCAAATCCATGCATCGATCTTTGCCTCCTACTAGCCTGCCTCCACTACGCAATCCCTGCTGAAGAATAACTCTGAATGAATTCGAATTACTCTTGGATTGACTGCGCAATCCACATTGGCATCTCTAATGTGTGTGTAATGCAATCAATGCATTGCTATAGTCACAACAGATAGTCTATCTTGCCCTTTCACCTATCTCTCCACTGGTCTCCACTGAAACTGCCATGCATTGTAGTTAACTGCTATATTTTTCAATTGATTAATGAGTTATTATTTGTGAATTAATTCACTCCACTCTCACTAGTGTATCAATCAGTTAGACTAGATACAACTAGCTCAACTGAGTCTAACTGAGTTAAACTGAATACAACTCCATAACTACTTCTTCCAACTGTGTCATAACTTTTCCACTTGAACTCTAACTGAGTCCTCCATGCATTAGCTCCAGCTTGATTTCTACACCAAGAATCTTCTGTAGCAAATTCAAATTTTCCACCAGCACAAACTCACTTCACAATTGCAATCTTCAATCAACAATGCTCTGATACCATGTAGAAATTATATGCACTAAGCATGCATATGTCCAAGATCCACCTGATCTCAACACTGAAAACCCCAACTATATATTATGTAACATGGAGATCATATGACAATCTCATACAAACATACAAAGCTTATCACAAGCTATCAGTACAATACAATCGTCATACACTAATCAGCACCAATCTTGCAAATCCATGCACCGATCTTTCCCACCTGCTAGCTTGCCTCCACTGCGCAATCCCTGCTGAAGAATAGCTCTGAATAAATTCGAATTACTCTTAGATTGACTGCGCAATCCTCATTGGCATATCCAATGTGTGTGTGATGCAATCAATGCATCACTAGTGGCACATCAGTGCACTGAACTGAAGTGCTCCAAGAGAATAAGTTGCTTTTTAGAGTCTGATTATTATTAAGAGCTAATAATAATCGACATGCATCTATTTTTAGATTGACGAGACTTCGCCCAATATTCTAAAAATAGAATTTCATCTATTTTTCCAACTTGATCAACCATCCACAAATATCATCATGCAACTTCTGAAATATGATCATCATGTCTAAAAATAGACATAGTCTAAAAATAGACTTGTGCCAAAAATAGCCTGCGAGCCCACTTAGTGAAGGCGACTCTTTTCACTAAGGTCAACATCAAAGCGTAATTAATATTTTGTAGAAATTATATGCACTAAGCATGCATATGTCCAAGATCCACCTGATCTCACACTATTTAACTTTATGCAAGATATTAAATCTATTCCACTTGTTAATCTTTTGCGGAAAAATTTAATTGCACACACATGTGAAGCATAAACAAAAATAATCAATCGCACATAACACAGTTTTTAACCAGGAAAGCCTGAAGCTGAAAACCCCAACTATATATTATGTAACATGGAGGTCATATGAAAATCTCATACAACCATACAAAGCTTTCACAAGCTCTCAGTACAGTACAATCGTCATACACTAATCAGGACCAATCTTGCAAATCCATGCACCGATCTTTGCCTCCTGCTAGCCTGCCTCCACTGTGAAATCCCTATTGGCACCTCCAATGTGTGTGTGATGCAATCAATACATCACTATAGTCACAACATATAGTCTATCTTTCCCTTTCACCTATCTCTCCACTGGTCTCCACTAAAGCGCCGCCTGCTGGCAATTCGCTATTTGTATTGTTCTTTTGATTAATGAGTTGTGTTAGGAATTAATTAACTAATTAATTCCTCCACTCTCCAATTAACTGTATAAATCGGTTAGATTAGATACAACTAGCTCAACTGAGTCTAACTGAGTTAAACTAAATACAACTCCATGAACTACTCTTCCAACTCTGTCATAACTTTGCCACTTCAGTTCTAACTGAGTCCTCCATGCATGAACTCCAGTAAACCCTTAGGAATTATGTAATTCCTTCAGCCCACTGATTTGACAAATATGAATACTGAAATTAAGTGCTCCAAGAGAATAAGTTGTTGTTTAGAGTTTGATTATTATTAAGAGCTAATAATAATCGACATCCATATATTTTTAGATCAATGATCTATAAATATACTTCGCCCAATCTTTTAAAAATAAAATCTCATCTATTTTTCACATTTGACCAACCATCTACAAATAGCCTCCTGCAACTTCGAAATATAATCATCATGTCTAAAAATAGACATCGTACGAAAATAGGCTTGCGCCAAAAATAGCTTGCGGGCCCACTTAGTGAAGGCGAATCTTTTCCACTAAGCTCTTCATCTTGTTGAATCTCAACACTCCCTCTCGACAAGATAGGGATTATCACTTCACCCACGAATCCACCGCACTCTATGGTATTCAAATTTTCTCCTAGTGAGTGCCTTCATCGAACTCTCCTCAACCGATCCTCACCGTAGAAAGATATCTTTGAAGCAACATGATCTTCGGCCCTTTCTGATATACAGTGATGATACCTGATATCAATATGTTTAGATCTATCATGAAACACGAGATTAACCAAGAGTTTAATGCAGCTCTGATTATCAAAATGAATCACTGTGGGATCTAAATGTGAACCGAACAAACCAACCAGGATCTTCCTCATCCAAATAGCCTCACATGCAGCTAAACTTGCTACCATGTATTCTGCTTGCGCTGAATTGAGTGCCACAGATTTTTGTTTCCTGTTGTACCAAGAAACTGTCGTAGATCCGATACTGAAAATTCCTCCTGATGTGCTCTTTCTGTCTGTTGGGCTTCCTTCCCAATATGCATCTATGAAGCCATGCAACTTCACCTCATCCATTTGTCTGTACCATAATCCATACTCATATGTGCCCCTGTGATACCTCAGGACATGCTTGCCTGCCTTCCAAAAGAGCTTGGTAGGCTTAACCATCGCCTGTGAAAGCTGGTTCACCGCATAGCATATGTCCAGTCTTGTATTGACTAAATACATGAGCGAACCCACCAACTATCGATAAACAGTGGCA
Organism: Pinus albicaulis; assembly: GCA_034641835.2. Taxonomy (NCBI): domain Eukaryota; kingdom Viridiplantae; phylum Streptophyta; class Pinopsida; order Pinales; family Pinaceae; genus Pinus; species Pinus albicaulis. Next base: position 39,900 of record JAXQQM020058223.1, read on the forward strand.
TCCACTACCTTTGCCAATGTAGCATCCTCTTTCTTCCAATTTCCTGGAAGAGGAGTGTCAATATACTTGCAGCCTTGCACGTGAAACTTCTCTAGTATCTCCCGAGCATACTTTCCTTGAGACACAAACAGTTCACCTTCCCACTACCATATTTCCAATCCAAGGAAATAATGAAGGAGGCCCAAATCCTTCATCTCAAACTCCTTTACAAGATCTGCCTTGCATGAGTGTATCAACTGCTCATCACCTGTTAGTATTAAATCATCGACATAAAGTACAATGATTAAAAGCTTACCCTCCACCACAATCTGGTACAGGTTTTCATCCGACTCACTCTTGGTGAAGCCAAGTCCAGTGAAATAGCTGTTGATCCGAGTGTACCAAGCACGGGGTGCTTGTTTCAGCCCATACAACTCTCTTTTGAGCCTGCACACATGCGACTCGCTGTTAAATATCTCAAATCCTTCAGGCTCCTCAATGTACACCTCTTCCTCAATGATCCCATTAAGGAACACAATCTTCACATCCATCTAATGAATGTGCCAACCCATCTGCACTGAGAGAGAAAGGATGGTCTGTATGGAATAATATCGTGCAATAGGTGCAAAGGTTTCTTCATAGTCAATCCCCTCAATCTGTGAGAAGCCCCAGGCAACAAATCTTGCCTTATACTTCTCGATGCTCCCATCAGCAACTTGCTTTACCTTGTAGATCCATCTTGATCCTACAACTGATTTTCCCACTGGCCTTTGAACAATCTCCCAAGCACTATTTCTGACAATGGATTCATACTCCTCCACCATGGCATCTACCCATGTGGGCTCTTGAACTGCTTCTTCGAAAGAAGATGGCTTTGTCACAATACACTTGCTCACAAGAGCCATTATCCATTATATCGGTTAGGTGACTGTCTCTGTCTGCACTGTGATGTAAGGACTCCTACATTCTATGCCACATCCACCTTCAGTCTCTTAGCTTCTGTGGTACACTTTCTGCCTTGTCTGATGTTTGGTTCTGCATGAGTGGACTCCTCCACTCCATGAATCTCCTCCTGTGGCTAATCCACATCCAAAGGCTCATCTTTAGGAACAAGAAGTGCCTCTTTTACATGCAAGTGTAGCTCCCTATCAAGCGACAACTTCATGGCTTTCACCTCATTGAATTTTATAACCCGTCGCACAACAGTCATTCGACTGTCTGGAAAATACACACCATAATTAAGGGGTGTTTCTGTGTACCCCACAAATATCCCAACTTCTGCAGTCGGCTCCAGCTTCTTCCTAGCGTCCTTCTTCACATGAATGTAAACAGGTGAGCCAAAAATATTCAAATGAGAAATATCAGGCTTCTTACCAGTAAAATCTTCTTCAGGTGTACTCATGCCAAGTACTCTATGAGGACAACGGTTTTGCACATAAACTGCAATGTTGCATGCCTCCGCCCACAAGTGCATCGGTAGGCCCTGGTCATGCAACATCGCTTGTGCAGCACCCATGATCGTTCTTTTCTTTCTCTCCGTGACCCCATTCTGCTGTGCGTTATGAGGCGCTATGAGTTCTCTTCGAATTCTTTCTTTTCTACAGAAGTCTTTAAATTCGCCTGAGATGTATTCACCACCACTATCTCTCCGTAGAGCTTTCACTTGCTTCCCTGACTCCTTCTCCATTAATGCTTTGAACTCACAGAACTTTAAGAACTTTTCACTCTTCTTCTACATGAAGAAGATCCAGCATCTACGAGAATAGTCATCAAAAAATATAACATAATACCTATGTTTTGTTGTTGAAGCAACCGAGAAAGGTCCACACACGTCTGTGTGAATTCTCTCTAGGATCACCAAAGCACAGTTCTCCTTCTCATGAAAGGTGGTCTTCACAAACTTACCCATAGTACATCCCTTGCACTGATCTGACTGCGCAAGAGTACCCTTGGGAAGTCCAGTAGAAATTTGCTGCAAAATCTTCAAAGTGCCATGGTGAAGATGGCCCAATCTCCTGTGCCATAATTCACCCTCATCCCGGCTCACCACTTCTTCTGCTTTGCCCACCATTGCAGTGTAGCCATCTACCTCCAGCTTGTAGAGATTCTTAATTTGAACCCCTATCTTCTTGGTTTGACCCGTTGTTTTATGTCGAAGGAAGGCTTTTCCCTCACTGAAAACAACATCATAACCCTTGTCTTCCAGCACTGCAACTGAAACCAAGTTCTTCTTCAGACCTAGAACATGCATGACATTCTTCAACAAGAATGGATTACCATAATCCCTCTCAAAGGTAATGGTCCCAATGCCAGTCACACTGTACCGACCATCATCTCCCATCTCTATATGCATCTAGAGGTCCTTCTCCTCCAAGTCACTAAACAACTCTTTGTCTCTCGTCATATGTAAAAACGCACCACTGTCAAGATACCACACCGATGCCATGCAACTTGAAACCAAGCATGCGATCAAGGAAAAATCCAGCTCAAATTGCGAGGCTAAGGCCTCGCCAGCTGAAGATCTAGTAGCCTACTTATTCTTCTTCTTTTTGTGGACAGTTAGTGGCGAAATGTCCATGTTCGTGACAATGAAAACACTTCACTTTGGACAAATCCTCCTTCTTGCCTTTAGCACCAGATTTTGAAAGATTTTTCTTCCCCTTCCCTTTCCTTGCTTTGGTAGCCAAAGAGAAATTCTCTTCATCTTCATTATTCGATGAAGATCCATCCCTGGTACCCCGCCTTATCTCCTCCTGCACAAGATCCGATCAAAGTCGCTCCCATCCTGGCAATTTCTCCCTTCCATTGACAAAGTCTTCGTAGCTATGCCAACTCTTCGGAAGCCCAAGGAGAGCCAACCTCACCAATTCTTCATCATCAACAGTAATCCCCACACTTCCCAGTTCATCCTTGCATTGGACAAACTTCGTGAGGTATTTTGGAATACTGTCGCCTTTCTCCATTTTTATTTTTATGAGCTTGTCTTTAAGCGCCAACTTCCTCTGGTCACTTCTGCTTTGGAACAAGTCTGTCAAAGCCTTCCACATTAAGAATAGAGTGGCTTTCCCGTGAAGGCTGGACACAATATGGTCCTTCACACCTTCCAACAGAATCCTCCTCGTCTTTGTTGTCTCCTTTTGCCATGCATCAAGTAATGCAGCATCGCTAGATCCCGGCTTAGGAACATCGCTATCGATGAACTCCTTCAGCCCATTATCCTCCAACATCCCCTCCATCCTGTCCTTCCAGGCTATGTAATTCGAGCTCCCATCAAGGGCATACTCCAATATCAACCCGTTGAAAGACATTTCAATGTATACTCGATTTCTGCACTAAGAATCTTCTGTAGCAAATTTGAATTTTCCACCAACACAAACTCACTTCACAATTGCAATATTCAATCAACAATGCTCTGATACCATGTAGAAATTATATGCACTAAGCATGCATATGTCCAATATCCACCTGATCTCATACTATTTAACTTTATGCAAGATACTGAATCTATTCCACTTGTTAATCTTTTGTGGGAAAATTTAATTGCACACACATGTGAAGTATAAACAAAAATAATCAATCGCACATAACACAGTTTTTAACTAGGAAAGCCTGAAGCTGAAAACCCCAACTATATATTATGTAACATGGAGATCATATGACAATCTCATACAAGCATATAAAGCTTATCACAAGCTCTCAGTACAGTACAATCTTCATACACTAATCAGGACCAATCTTGCAAATCCATGCACCGATCTTTGCCTCCTACTAGCCTGCCTCCACTGCGCAATCCATATTGGCACCTCCAATGTGTGTGTGATGCAATCAATGCATCACTATAGTCACAACAAACAGTCTATCTTGCCCTTTCACCTATCTCTCCACTGGTCTCCACTGAAACTTCCATGCAGTGTAGTTAACTGATGTATTGTTCAGTTGATTAATGAGTTATTATTTATGAATTAATTAACTAATTAATTCACTCCACTCTCACTAGTGTATTAATCAATTAGACTAGATACAACTAGCTCAACTGAGTCTAACTGAGTTAAACTAATACAACTCCGTAACTACTTCTTCCAACTGTGTCATAGCTCTGCCACTTGAGTTCTAACTGAGTCCTCCATGCATTAGCTCCAGTAAACCCTTAGGAATAGCGTAATTCCTTCTGTCAGCTATTGTGCCACATCTGTGCATTGAACTGAAGTGCTCCAAGAGAATAAGTTGTTGTTTAGAGTCTGATTATTATTAAGAGCTAATAATAATCGACATGCATCTATTTTTAGATTGGCGATCTATATATAGACTTCGCCCAATATTCTAAAACCAAATTTCATCTTTTTCAGCGATCGATATCCCTAATGTCGACAACCACGAAATACAGTCATTTCCAGTCTAAAAATAGACTTGCGCCAAAAATAGCTTGCGAGCCCACTTAGTGAAGGCGACTCTTTTCACTAAGCTCATCATCTTGTTGAATCTCAACACTCCCTCTCAACAAGATAGGGATTATCCTTCACCCCGATCCTGCCTCTATGGTATTCAAATTTGCTCCTAGTGAGCGCCTTGGTAAATCTCTGCATCGATCTCACCAGATATACTGAAACAACTTCTGATCTTCGGCGCACAATCTACGATATGATGATCTTTGGATATCAATATGTTTGATAACTCATGCAGAAACACAAGATTAATAGAGAGTTTAATGCAACTCTAATTATCACAATGTATCCAGTGGGATCTAAATGTACCAAACAAACCAGCAAGATCTATCCGAACTGTGCCTCACACATGCATTAAACAGCACTTATGTGACTAGCACACTTAACTATGTTAGTGCCAGATGCTGTTTCTGTTGTACCAAAGCTAATGGTAAGGCTCAGATACCAAATCCCTCCTGATGTGCTCTTTCTGTCTGTTGGGCTTCCTGCCCAATTTGCATCCGTGAATGTAATGTTCCTAACTAGCCCAAGCTAGTAGGAATATTCAATGTCATTTTATTTTTTATGTTTCATGAATAAAATGTAAAGGAGAACAAATAAAAACTCCTAAACATGAGAATAAATCAATGTACAATGTGAACAGAGTTAAATCATGGCTTGCTCAATAAAATCCACTTGTATGTGAAACAGGTTCAAGCTATTTGACCAGCTCAACAGGAGAAAATCATAAAGCAGTCTAGATGCAATAAACCTCCTATATGACCAGCGCAGTCCTATGAGGAGGTCCTCCATGTGAAAAGGGACAGATGGATGAAGGTGGTTTAAGGTTTTGCAAACCCTAATCTTATATAAGGAAGGGAAAGACTCAAGGAGAGGTAGTTGATTATATCTCGATTTTGAGATTGCTTGAGCAACTCAAACTCTCTTGGCTGTTTAGCTAGAGAGAGATGGATTTCATGTTTAGGAATTCCTTTTCCTTCCTTAAGGGTCTTTTGGAGGAGATTGTGCTGCATTGATCCACTATCCGTCATTTTGGCCAAGCTTCACCTTACATTACAGCACTGCTCATGCTGAAGGTTGAGCTGTCTTGTGAGCTGCAACAAGTGGAATCAGATCTATTTAGATCTGAAGAGTTCTATTACATCTTTTCAGTGGTGAAGTCATCTAAATCAATGGCAAGAGTGCAATATCTTTTTTGGGGCTTCAGATTCTTATCTTGGCATCAGTCCAAAGTGTGCTCCACTTCTTCAGTGCAATCCCTTTCACAGGAAGATTTGCAGTGTGGGTTTTGCATCAGTTTGGAGGAAAGATCTCCGATGAAAGGGCTCCTTTCCTTCACTGAGGTGATTCGTGGATTGGCCAACCAATCCATGTGTTATTTCAGATCTGATCTTCTGTGCATCATATTCTCCAGAAATTTCTGAAGATTACTGCAGATCTATGGTGTAGATCTCATATCTATTCATTGTTATTCATCTTCTGCTGAGATCCCCAAGGGGAATGTACTAAAACGCTCTTTTTGCATATAGATCCCATTATGATCTGCGATTTTCTATTTAGATCTATTGTAGATCTAAAATATAATGAAAAACTACTTTAGTCCCCTGTAAATCATGATGTTCAGCTTTTATGTCTCATTGCATGGTTGCAACACCTCATTTGGAGGCCTTTCTTTATGTAAATCTTTGTTTTTCCTAATGTAAACCATTTTATTCATATTCTAAGTTTTCATACTGATGTTCCAACATTATTTCAGTTAAAACCCTTAGAAATTACTCTATCCATGCTTCATAAAATTTCTGCATAATTTAAGCCATGGGAAATCAGGGGTTTCTAGCCTAGTTAGGAAAGGTGGAACTGTTTAACATAGAAAAACTTATTTGTTTTTTCTTAAATTCAACATGGAAGTCCCTCATAACACTAGCTATCATATCCAACCATTTTCCCCTCTTATTTTTACGCCAATATATGAATACATTTGTTTTAGGGCCTAAATAACCTCTTTTCCCCACCTTTTTCCTTGTAAAACGATGTATAAAGTTGCTGCTGTATATTTTATTGAATGATAACTGATTTAAAATCTGTATGTGTCATATTTTTGTAGCTCCACATTGGTAGTAACTCAGATTATTCCCAATAGTGTAGTTGTTCCAATTTTGGAACATTACAATGAAGCCATGCAACTTCACCTCATCCGTCTGTCTGTACCATAAACCATACTCAGATGTACCCCTAAGATACCTCAGGACATGCTTTCCCACCTTCCAAAAGAGCTTGGTAGGCTTAACCATCGCTTGTGAAAGCTGGTTCACCGCATAGCATATGTCCAATCTTGTATTGACTAAATACATGAGCGAACCCACCAACTGTCGATAAACAGTGGCATCCACTACCTCTCCCGATGTAGCATCCTATTTCTTCCAATTTCCTCGAAGAGGAGTGTCGATAGGCTTGCAGCCTTGCATGTGAAACTTCTCCTGTATCTCTCGGGCATACTTGCCTTGAGACACAAACAGTTTACCTTCCCGCTGTCATATTTCCAATCCAAGGAAATAATGAAGGAGGCCCAAATCCTTCATCTCAAACTCCTTTACAAGATCTTCCTTGCATGAGTGTATCAACTGCTCATCACCTGTTAGTATTAAATCATCAACATAAAGTACAATGATTAAAAGCTTACCCTCCACTACAATTTGGTACAGGTTTGCATCCACCTCACTCTTGGTGAAGCCAAGTCCAATGAAATAGCCATCGATCCAAGTGTACGAAGCACGGGGTGCTTGTTTCAGCCCATACGGCGCTCTTTTGAGCCTGCACACATGCGGCTCACTGCTGAAGATCTCAAATCCTTCAGGCTGCTCAATGTACACCTCTTCCTCAATGATCCCATTAAGGAACATAGTCTTCACATCCATCTGATGAATGTGCCAACCCATCTGCGCTGAGAGAGCAAGGATGGTTCGTATGGAAGAATACCATGCGAAAGGTGCAAAGTTTTCTTCATAGTCAACCCCCTTAATCTGTGAGAAGCCCCGGGCAACAAATCTTTCCTTATACTTCTCGATGCTCCCATTAGCAGCTTGCTTTACCTTATAGATCCATCTTGATCCTATAACTGATTTTCCCACCGGCCTTGGAAAAATATCCCAAGCACTGTTTCTGACAATGGAGTCATACTCCTCCACCATGGCATCTACCCATGTGGGCTCCTGCACTGCTTCTTCAAAAGAAGATGGCTTTGTAATGATACACTTTCTCATAAGAGCCATGTATCCAGTATATCGGTCAGGTGACTGTCTCTGTCTGCGCTGTGATGTAGGGACTCCTACATTCTGTGCCGCATCCACCTTCAATCTCTCAGCTTCTATGGTACGCTTTCTGCCTTGTCTTATGTTTGGTTCTGCATGAATGGACTCCTCCACTCCATGAATCTCCTCCTGTGGCTGATCCACATCCAGAGGCTCATCTTTGGGAATAAGAAGTTCCTCCTCCGCATGCAAGTGCAGCTCCCTCTCAAGCGACAACTTCATGGCTTTAACCTCATTGAATTTTATATCCCGTCGCACAACAGTCATCCGACTGTTTGGAAAATACACACGATAGTTATGGGGTGTTTTTGTGTACCCCAAAAATATCCCAACTTCTGCAGTCAACTCCAGCTTCTTCCTGGCGTCGTTCGTCACATGAATGTAAACAGGTGAGCCAAAAATTTTCAAATGAGAAATATCAGGCATCTTACTAGTAAAAGCTTCTTCAGGTGTACTAATGCCAAGTACTCTATGAGGACAATGGTTTTGCACATAAACCGCAGTGTTGCATGCTTCCGCCCACAAGTGCATCGGAAGGCCTTGGTCATGCAGCATCGCTTGTGCAACACCCACGATCATTCCGTTCTTTCTCTCCACGACCCCATTCTGCTGTGGGTTATGAGGCGCTATGAGTTCTCTTTGAATTCATTCTTTGCTACAGAAGTCTTTGAATTTGCCCAAGATGTATTCACCACCATTATCGCTTCGTAGAGCTTTCACTTGCTTCCCCGACTTCTTCTCCACCAATGCCTTGAACTCACAGAACTTTAAGAACATTTCACTCTTCTTCTGCATGAAGAAGATCCAGCATCTACGAGAATAGTCATCAAAAAATATCACATAATACCTGTGTTTTGCTGTTGAAGCAACCGAGAATGGTCCACACACGTCTGTGTGAATTCTCTCCAGGATCACCGAAGCACGGTTATCCTTCTCATGAAAGGTGGTCTTCACAAACTTACCCATTGTACATCCTTTGCACTGATCTGACTGTGCAAGAGTACCCTTGGGAAGTCCAGTATAAATTTGCTGCAAAATCTTCAAAGTGCCATGGTGAAGATGGCCCAATATCCTATGCCATAATTTTCCCTCATCCCAGCTCACCACTTCTTTTGCTTTCCCCACCATTGCAGTTCAGCCATCTACCTCTAGCTTGTAGAGATTATTAATTCGAACCCCTATCTTCTTGGTTTGACCTGTTGTTTTATGTCGAAGGAAGGCTTTTCCCTCACTGAAAACAACATCATAACCTCTGTCTTCCAGCATTGCGACTGAGACCAAGTTCTTCTTCAGACCTTGAACATGCATTACATTCTTCAACAAGAATGGATTACCAGACTCCCTCTCAAAGGTAATGGTCCCAATTCCAGTCACACTGTATCGACCATCATCACCCATCTCTATATGCATCTGGAGGTCCTTCTCCTCCAAGTCACTAAACAACTCTTTGTCTCCCGTCATATGGAAAGACATGCCACTATCAAGATACCACACCGATCCCATGCAGCTTGAAACCAAGCATGAGATCAAGGAAGAATTAAACTCAAATTGCGAGGCTAAGGCCTCTCCAACTGCAGATCTAGAAGCCTGCTTGTTCTTCTTCTTTTGTGGACAGTTAGTGGCGAAATGTCCATGTTCGTGACAGTGAAAACACTTCACTTTGGACAAATCCTGCTCCTTTCCTTTAGCACTGGATTTTAAAGGATTTTTCTTACCCTTCCCTTTCCTTGCTTTGGCAGCCAAAGCGCAATTCCATTCATCTTCATTCTTCGATGAAGATCCATCCCTGGTACCCCGCCTTATCTCCTCCTGCACGAGATCCAACCAAAGTCGCTCCCATCCCAGCAGTTTCTCCCGTCCATTGACAGAGTCTTTGTAGCTATACCAACTCTTAGGAAGCCCAAGGAGAGCCAAGCTCACCAAGTCTTCATCATCAATAGTAAGCCCCACACTTCCTAGTTCATCCTTGCATTGGAAAAACTTCGTGAGGCATTTTGGAATACTGTCGCCTTTCTCCATTTTTATTTTTCTGAGCTTGTCTTTAAGCACCGACTTCCTCTGGTCATTTCTACTTTGGAACAAGTCTGTCAAAGCCTTCCACATTAAGAATGGAGTGGCTTTTCCATGAAGGCTGGACACAATATGGTCCTTCACACCTTCCAACAGAATCCTCCTCGTCTTTGCTATCTTCTTTTGCCATGCATCAAGTAATGCAACATCGCTAGAACCTAACTTAAGAACACCGCTATCGATGAACTCCTTCAACCCATTATCCTCCAGCACCGCCTCCATCCTGTCCTTCCAGGCTATGTAATTCAAGCTCCCATCAAGGGCATACTCCAATCTCAACCCGTTGAAAGACATTTCAATGTATACTCGATTTCTGCACCAAGAATGTTCTGTAGCAAATTCGAATTGTCCACCAGCACAAAATCACTTCACAATTTCAATCTTCAATCAACAATGCTCTGATACCATGTAGAAATTATATGCACTAAGCATGAATATGTCCAAGATCCACCTGATCTCACACTATTTAACTTTATGCAAGATACTGAATCTATTCCACTTGTTAATCTTTTGCGGAAAATTTAATTGTATACACATGTGAAGCATAAACAAAAATATTCAATCACACATAACACAGTTTTTAACCAGGAAAGCCTGAAGCTGAAAACCCCAACTATATATTATGTAACATGGAGATCATATGAAAATATCATACAAAGCTTATCACAAGCCCTCAGTATAGTACAATCGTCATACACTAATCAGGACCAATCTTGCAAATCCATGCACCAATTTTTGCCTCCTGCTAGCCTGCCTCCACTGTGCAATCCCTGCTGAAGAATAGCTCTGAATGAATTCCAATTACTCTTGGATTGACTACGCAATCCTCATTGGCATCTCCAATGTGTGTGTGATGCAATCAATGCATCACTATAGTCATAACAGATAGTCTATCTTGCCCTTTCACCTATCTCTCCACTGGTCTCCACTGAAACTACCACGCACTGTAGTTAACTGCTATATTGTTCAGTTGATTAGTGAGTTATTATTTGTGAATTAATTAAATAATTAATTCACTCCACTCTCACTAGTGTATCAATCAGTTAGACTAGATACAACTAGCTCAACTGAGTCTAATTGAATTAAACTGAATACAACTCCATAACTACTTCTTCCGACTATGTCATAACTCTGCCACTTGAGTTCTAACTGAGTCCTCCATGCATTAGCTCCAGTAAACCCTTAGGAATTGTGTAATTCCTTCTGTCAGTCGATGTGCCACATCTATGCACTGAACTAAAGTGATCCAAGAGAATAATTTTTTGTTTAAGTCTGATTATTATTAAGAACTAATAATAATCGACATGCATCTATTTTTAGATTGACGATTTATGAATAGACTTCGCCCAATATTCTAAAAATATAATTTCATCTATTTTTCCAACTTGATCAACCATCCACAAATAGCATCCTACAACTTTTGAAATATGATCACCATGTCTAAAAATAGACTTGCGTCAAAAATAGTCTGCGAGCCCACTTAGTGAAGGCGACTCTTTTCAATAAGCTCTGTTAGGTCTCTGTAATTTATTAGCAAGATTGGGAGAGTCCAATCACAGAGTTAACATCATTTCAACCAAAATTTGGGATTCTAGGATCTAGCCCTCCTGAATCTGGAGAGGGATCTCTCCAATATGTGCAAAGATGGATATTGTCTTTGAAAAGCTTAAGGTAATGATATTAGGCTAGTTACGAAGGCCAAGGGTTTTGTTTTGTTTTGGATGGTTGAGCATGAAATGTTACTTGAGGGGAAAGTCCTAAGAGAAAAAAGTATCAAAAGTGAGAAGTTGCAAGCAAATAGAACAGTTTTGGCAGATAGATAGATATAACGGTGGTTTTTAGTCCATTGGGCTATGGAGTCATATCTGGGCTTTAATTGAACAACAACATCAAGTGTGATCCAAGGGGCAAGTCATCTATACCACAAGATTATTGAGATTAAAATGATGAAATGGAAACATTAAAATGTTGGAGGGTGGAAACTGATAATAATTTCTCAGAGGATTTATAGTCAAGTCCAAACAAGAAAAGCCACTTAAGTAACTGTTTTTAAAACCAACCAAGGACAGGGCTAACCATAGACTTCTTGGGCAAGTTCTTATTAAAGCAGCTTAATTGACAAACAATCCAGTAATCCACATAATTACCTTCAGAAAGTATAAAAACACATAAGAAAAACAGAGTGTAACTTAAGATCAGATAAAGTACTTTTAAACCTAGTCTGCTTTCAGTCAACACCAAGGGAAACTTTCAGAATCTGCCTTTGGAGAAAAGAATCTAGGAATCGGGGCAAACCATATCTTCTCTAGTCTAACTTTAATAGCAAATAATGGAAATAACATTCGAGAACAATGTTTGAGCAAACAGAAGGACGAGGGAACGCCAACATTCCTAACTGTTTAAACTGTATTGAATCATTCTTAAATAAACAAATCTGAAGAAAACATTAAGATAAAGATTTCTCGGCCAGAGAAGGTTACTACTATACAGAAAATCCTAACCCTGTTTAAACTGTTCTTTACAGAGGGAAAATGAACAATATGGCATACATAGAAGGAAAACGATTTAACAAAGAAAGAAGCACTTCACCAGTGATAAAGACCAGGATCCCAAGAAACAACTTTTATATTGATGTCAAACTAGTTACAATCTTCAAGTCCAATGTTTCATTTCAGCAATCATCTTCACTATTCAACCTAACTACTCTAGCGCAAACAGAGCTTCAAGGGCTAGTGAACACTATGTACAAATAGAAGTCTCAAGCTCAAGTGTGTTTCAAAGTTCTGCAACCAACAATTTCTCATCTTCTGTAGAAGTACTTATAGGAAGATGAGGAGGTGAGATTTTAACAAAATATCTCAAGGACAATTAACGCAGAGTGAAGACTTCTCGGCCCTTTGAGAGGCTCGAGGGAAGAAGGAATTCTGGTGGAATCCACTACATTAACTTTTTCACAATAAATATCAAAGCTCGGTGGAAGCTTTGTTTGACTTTGAGGCTCTGTGTATGTTTTGGAATAACTCCGCAGATATTTATTCATTGGTTTCCTTGCAGAAATAACCTCTTGGCAATGCTGGAGGCAGATATTTCTTCGAGAAATAACTTCGGCCTCAGTTCTGAATGGTTTGAGGCAACAGGTGGCTCGGTGGTAGCTGAGGAATCAATTTGCCTCAGATGTGGCGGTGGAGGCTTTCTGTCTGATAAAACACTCTAGGTTTTTCCTTTAAACTGTGTTTTAGATTGGGGATTAGGCTTTTGATAACGGTCTTAGCCGTAATCCCCAAAAAACCGTCTTCAATCTTTATCTGCTGTGCTCTGTCTTCAAACTGATACTCTTTAACTGTTTTTGAATTGATGTGCAGAGGCCACGCAAGCCTTCGTGTGCTATCAATGCTCATGAAACATTGACAAATCATTGAATCCAACCGTGTGAATGGTTCCTTTTAGTAGCTTCGAAGGTGCAGGAAACGTCTTTCCCAACCCTCGGCTTTTCTTCGTGATACAACGGAAAACCATTGAAAACACTTGCATAAAACAAAAAACAATTAAGAAATCCTGCGAAATGGGTTAGACTGCTTCAGAAGGCAGGAGAGGATCATAGCCGTCAGATGAAGGCAACCAACGGTGGAGGTCTGCATAGAAAGGCAAAAAGAATAGCGGGATAAGAATAAGGAGGAGCAGTTTTGGACCGTCCGATCTGGACACGTGGACGGTCCAAATCTAATCAGAGGGTCTCAATCGGGGGTGGCAGAAAAGGGGATGCGATTGAAAATTCCAGTGCGATTAAGCGCTGGCCGTTGATCTGCAGATCAGATCGACGGCGGAAAATGAATCGACGGGTTTTGAAATGGCGGTAAGACTTGCGATCGAAGGGAATAAGGACCGTTGGATAGGCGGGAAATGGACGGCCCAGATTTAATCGAAGGATCGCAATCGGGGAGGTCACAAAACAACATGCAATTGAAACTTCGCGATTGAGCCCTTTGCGATTGAGCGCTGGCCATTTGATCGGCTTACGATCAACGGTGGAGATTATTTTTTAGAACGAACCGGCATAAACCCTTATAATATATCAAAACCCCAAGTTTTTAATATAAACGAAGGTTTAATGGATCAGGGCAGAAATAAAATATATACAAAGGATAGGCGCCCGCCTGTGGTGCTTCGGATATATGGGAGGCAAAGGGCCAGGGGCTTAGTACATCAAAGGCCAATCGCAATCGATCCATGGGCAGATGTTTCAGGTCAACCCATTGTGAATTCATCGATCGCGATTGCGCGATTGGTCTTTTTTATCCTAACCATTTTATTTTTAACATGTGACTTTGGCTCATTAAATCAAAACTTTGGAAAAAAGAGGGTTTTTGTAATTTACAAAGGAAAAATGGGTCGGAAATACCAAATATTTCACAAGGTTTTAGCGCTAAGGGCGGGCTCGAGGTTATAGAGAAATAATATGAGTCGGGGGTCTTAGCTGACCAAAGGCTAATCGCAATCGGAACTTTTGGAGTATGGCAAAGACTTGCGTCTTTGATTCTTTCCGATGCGATTAGCACCTTAAAGTATTAGCAAGTGGTTCCAGACCCAAAGCGTATGGTGGGGAAGTGGTTTAGGGCTTAGCCCAAGGGGCTTAGTTCCATAGCAATGAAACTTTGTTTTTTATGAAAAATTTCAAGGTTTTAAATGGATTTGGGGGTTTCGGCACAGCTCAAAAAGAAGTTTTAAACCATGTCAGGAGGATTTTTATGAATGGAAGGAGAAACTTATGAAAAGTAGGGAAATAATATGGAGAAAAGGGGGAGTAAATGAAGGTTAGTTATGAATGGGAGACAGGGGAAAAATGATGGTTTCTTCAGCAGTTTCTTACAGGAAATCAGCAGAATTAATAGGGAAAGTGATGAAGATTTTGGACAGAGGCATGAGGCCTACAAGGAGTCTTCGAGAGCCAACAAATTTTAGTAATGAAAAATTGTTCCTCGAAGGCTCAAAACAGATTTAGCCACCTTTTGGTATAACAAAATATTATAGGTGGCTAACAGTGGCTCCACTTGGGGATGGTGCCTTCTTGAAGGCATCAAGAATTCAGACTTGAATTCTGGGAGACTGACTAGTTGCCTCATCCATTGGGCTGTCCTTCTGTGATTGAATGATCTTCTCTAAAAACATATTTGGCAGCCATGAAAGCAATGGACCTTTATCAACAAGCTTGCTACCTACCCAATCCTACAAATCTAGCATTTTTTCTTCATCAGAGTGCACTTGGATTGGCAAACTCTATTCACAACATTTTATTCTTTTGAAAGTAGGAAATCTAATCTATTTGTAATCCTTATTTCTCCCTGAACTCAGATTAAACAGTTGAGTTGAGCTCGGATATTTTTCTACACCTAGTCTCACATGCATTTGGATTAAACGGTCCAACAGCTTTCATTCTCTAAATTCTACAACAGAAATTTAAAAATAGTTTAGTCAAGATTGAGCTGTTCAACTTGCTATGATCTATGGCAGAAGAACAAGCTGCACATAGATTATTATTTGCAGAAAATTAAATCAAAATGGAAGGCTTAAGACCTGAAATTTTCTCATTATGGCCTTCCCTCTTTACAGCTCAGTTTTTAATTTTGTTTTGAGCTGTCTCTTTCTTGATATCTGATTCAGATTTTGGGCAATTTAGAATCAGTTTTTCTCCTTTATGACTCAGAAAAATAAAACAGTTTTGAGTCATCTCTGTTTGGAAACTTTGGTTCAGATTTTGAACATGTTTGAACCTTTAATTTCTATCCTAGTCTATCTACCGATAAGCCAAGATTAAACAATTTGGAAAATCAAATTCACTACCCTATCAGCAGAAAATTGAAAGCTAATTAGTCAAGATTAAACAATTTGACTAACTAGAAGTGTGTTTTGTAGGAGTGGCATTTAAGCTTGCACACTTTCAGATTTATTCCTCTTTTTGGCATGGGGCTGTGCCTTTCTTGTTTTTCATTTTTGCCCTCTTTTCTTTCTTTCTTTGTTTTTTGTATTTTTTGATTTTTCATGACTTTGAATGCAATGATGGATGAAATGTTTAAAATGGAAAAAAGAAAAAACAAGGCTTAAAAACATATCATGAATCAAGAGAAGTAATGCTTGAGCATCCTCCCATTGACAGGACCCCCTGCCATTGACGGGACCCCAAACAGCTCTTGTTCCATCCGGCTCTTGTAAAGAAGAATGCATTGTTTCCAGCAGGCGGAGTGAATAGAGTAAGGGCCAAGCCATAGATTTTCAAATTTACCATGCTTTCCCTTGTCTTCCCTCTTTGAGTCCCACTTTAAAACTTTGTCCCCAATCTTGAAATTGTGACCTTTGTTCTTGTCAAAAGCTTCTTAATCTTTGTCATGTTTTATAATGTTTTGTTGCCTTACAGAGCCTCTGCGATTTCTTTAGAATGCTGAAGATGAATGGTCTAATTTATTCTTCTGATCATGTCATTATCTTCAGTCTGCAATTCTTGGATAAAATTCATAACTGGTATACCAAGGCTATTAGGAAAGATTGCATCTGTACCATACACAAGCTAAAAATGTGACATACCAATAGATTTCTTCAAAGTTAATCTGTCAGCCCAAAGTGCATGGACTAGCTTTGTGTGCCAAGACTTTATATTGTCCTCCAACAGTTTCTTGATTATGTTCACTAAGCTTTTATTGGAAGATTCCTCAAGTCCATTACCTTGAGGGTAATAGGCTGTGGAATGCCCTAGTGTTATCTGGTATTTATGACAGAAGTCAACCATTTTCTTTCATCCAAACGCTGCTGCATTATCTGTGATGATCTTGGTAGGACAGCCAAATCTGGAAAGGATATTGGTTTCTATGAACTTTATAATAACTAAATCATTGGCTTGCCTACAAGGAATGGCTTCTATCCACTTAGTGAAATATTCTGTGGCAGTAAGGATCCATCTATGTTGAGTAGAAGATGAGGGATGGATTTCACCTATGAAGTTAAGTCCCCACTGTTGAAAAGGAGCTTCAACAGTGATTGGATGCAGAGGAAGGGGCAATATTTTTCTCTTGCCCTCAAATAATTGGCATTTATGGCAAGTAGTTTTCATTTTGTGAACATCAGGAAAAAGGGTGGGCCAATAGAAACTAGCCCTCAAAATTTTTTTGGCTGTTGACTTCCAGTACAAATGGCCTCCACACTCTCCGTCATGAAATTCCTGCTTAACCTTCTCCGCATCAAACTCAGGCAAAAAATTAAGCAATATACCACTAGCATTTTTCCAATAAAGACACCTATCTACAATGCAATAGTCTACTGCTTTCAGTTTTAAGAACCTTGCCTTTGTTTTCGACAAACCAGGAGGTGTATTTAAATTAAGCAAAACATAAACGATACCAGCATACCAAGGAGAATTCATAAAATGGTTTTCAATAATGGGAGTTGAGAATTCTTCTTGGCTGTCCAAAGCATTAATGATATTAATATCAAGAACTTCAAAATTGGATGTAGCATGAATCTGTTTGTGGAGTACTAAAAAGGTATGCTTTTGATTATTATTTCAGTGGCTTTTTAATAGAATTTGTGAACCTTTTTGTGTCATGAATTTGGGAATTAATAAGGAACTATAACAAAACATGTGAGAATCGATATACAAGACTTAGCCACTGATAATGGTTATTTTCTATACAGGAAAAGGAGAAAACGAGGGATTGCCGTTCCAAAGGAAAGGACAAAGTCGAGATAACTGCTGTCCCTCTGAACGAGAACCGAATGCAAACAAGGATAAACAGGTCAAAGCAAATCGGCCCAGAAAAGGAGGTGAAGACACCAGCTCAGCGCCAAAGAAAAGACAGGATGAAGAGTTAACAGTTTGGCGAATCCCTCAGGATCTTCGATCCTGAGGGATCGCTGCTTTATTTACCTTGTTACTTGGACATCTCCGCCGTCGTCTTTATATAAAGAGACAGCACTGTTAGCTTGATAGAAATGATATAGAGATAGGATACGCTTTTATGTAATTTTCTGTAAAACATCAGCTTTGATTATTAAGTCTCGTTGAAGAACTGGTTCAATGTATTTTTGACCGATGCATTAATAAAAGCTTGGTGAATATTTCATCTCTGCGTCTGGATTAACTTAAAGCGGTGTATCCTTGGAGGCTAAGGGCCCGGCCCCATAGGACACTTGCTTTTGTACCATTACGACTTGACTTCTGTGTGGTTTGTTCATCAATGTTATTTGGTAATTTGATATGCTTTATAAGTTCATATTACATGCTCTGTTAAGGATTGAATCATTGAGGTTTTTACAGACAGAATCGTGTGTTGACTCCGCATCAAGTTATTAGTTCTTTTAAGAGTTAATTGCATGTTCTTACTGTCATCTATTCAGCTGTTACATTAACGTTCGTGTTGTGTGCGTCTCTAATTTATCGATCTTGTTCCATAATTCGTGAATCGTTGTTGCTGTTCCTTTAGTGTGATTTATGTGAATTGCCTTTAGAGTGAAAGAATGTTATTTGATTGCATAGAGAGTATTTGAGTTAATAGATTAAGATTGGTTACAACCCGCGGGACTTGGTTATTCAATTGCTGTTCTATTTTAGAGTTGCTGTTCTATTCCAGAATTGCTGTTCAATCCTTTATTCGCTTTGCTGTTCCATTTACTTGCAGTTGTTGGTTTGGTGTGAGAGATGATCTAAGGCTGTAGTGAGCAGTGGCAGTCACTGTCTAGCTCCCAGGCTCATGGTCTATGTCTAGTTTCCTTTCCATCAGTTTCCGAAGGGATGTGTTATCACCGCCGAACCCTTGACTGATAAACTGTTGAGTTTTCTGAGTGTGTGATTTATTCTTTGAAGTAATTTAGTTATCAGCAAGCATCTGTTTACTCTTGTATTTCTTAAGCACTGTACTACTAGAATTACTCTGACAAATGAATAGCCTCGGATTGAGTCACTCTTTGTAATACCAAAACGCTCCCGGATTGACATATTAATGTGAGGTAATTAGAGGTGAAAGAGACCCTTTTTATAGCTCTACACTAGCTAGACCTTGGCCTTTGATGAGTTTAGTGGGTTTTATCTCTAAATCATATTCAAGAATAACGACAATCCACTTACCTCTCTTACCATCTGGGTCCTGTGTTAGAATGTCTTTAACAACTGAATTTGGGACAAAGGCAATAGTGTGTGAATGAAGGATGTACACTCTGAAGTCTTTCAAAGCTTTAACCAAAGCAAAAGCTTGCTTCTCCATAATGTTATACTTCAAAGGGGCATCCCTCAATGCCTTGCTAAAGAATGCAATAGGCTGCTCATGTCCTTGTGGGTTTTCCTGTAAAAGGACAGCAGCCATGGTATATTATGATGCAAACGAGAAGATATAAAAATCTTTTGAAAAATCAGGACTTATGAGAATCAGTGTTTTGGTTAATGCTTGTTTTACCAGTTCAAAGGATGTCTTTGCTTCCAAGGTCCATTTTACCCCTTTCTCCTTCTTTAACATGTTTGTGATATTCCTAAGGAGCTCAGCTAAGTTAGGGATGAACCTTCTCAAAAAGTTAATCTTTCCAATGAAAGACTACAACTCTTTTATGTTTCGAGGATGAGAGATTTGCAATATAGCCTCAATCCTTTTTGGATCTATCTTTATACCCTCCTCAGAGATGATGTGCCCAAGAAGCTTACCTTCTTGGAGACCAAATAGTGTCTTCTTAGGGTTTAAAGATATTCCAAACCTTTTTCACTTCTCAAAAACTTTTCTCAAATGTTCTAAATGTTCTTCATCTATTTTTGAAAACACAGTGACATCATCTAGATAGATAATGATTAAGAAGCCCAATTCTTCCGAGAATGCTATGTCCATGGCTCTATGAAAGGTTGCTCCAGCGTTCATTAGACCAAAAGGAATCTTCACATACATGAAAGTGCCCCATGGAGTAGTGAAAGTTGTCTTTAATTGATCAGCAGGGTGAACTAAAATCGGATTATACCCTGAATAGCCATCAAGCAACGAAATCCTTTTAGACCCCACCACCCTTTGTAAAATGTGATCCATTTTTGGTAAAGGGTAGTTGTCTTTTAACGAAGCTTTGTTTAAGTCTCTAAAGTCTATACAAAACCTGATTTCTCCAGTCTTCTTCTTAACGGACACCAGATTAGATACCCACTCAAAATATCTAATAGGGACAATAATGCCAGCCTCATACATTTTCATGATCTCGTTCTGAACCAATGGCAGCTGGACAGGGTTTATTCTGTGCAGTTTCTGTTTAAATGGTTTTTGGTTTTCTTTAAGAGGGATTTTGTGTTGTATTATTTCGGTGTCATAGTTAAGATCTTCGTAACTCCATGCAAAAACATCGGAAAATTCTTTGAACAGCTCTATGTATTTGAGTTTAATGTGAGCTGGCAAAGTTTTGGACAGTTTGATCATTTTCGGTTTTTCCTCACTGCCTATATTGCACTCCTCTACTTCAGTCTCTAGAGGTTCCATTTTTTGTTTATTGGCCACATCGTTAAAATCGAACAACTCCTCTAAAGGCGTTAGACCACTCGGCAAATTTTCATCTTTAGACTGTAGAGTTTGTAATTATTCTGTTTCTAACTCTGCACTTAATTATGTTTTGTTCCTAAGTTCGCTAGACAATAGGTTAATATTGGCAGGTTGAGGAGACGATTCCTCTTCACCAAGAAAGTTTTCTTCACTGCAGTCTGTATCATAATCTGAATCCGAACTGTGCAGTTCAAACTCATATCTGAATTGCATGAAGTCTTCTATTTGTTTGTCATTGTCAAACACTTGCCAATATTTTTCGTTATCAGGCACTGCCGGTCTAAATTTTATCAGAGTTGTGTTGTCTCCAGTCTCATATGGCGTTAGACATGTTCTGGCCGCAAAGGGTAAATTGTGGGCCATAATGTTCCTTTTCCTTGGGATGAAACTGAGGTTTGACTCTTCAAATGTTGACAACAGATCCATGACATCATTCCGATAGGCTCTAAGTCTGGGATGATTCGTATTATACTCCCCATTGACTTGCCTAATGATTAACTCAGAATCGCCGTACACATTAATTCTTTTGGCTCCTAATTTCTTCAAGAGATGCAAGCCTAAGAGAAGGGATTCATATTCTGCTATGTTGTTGGAACACTGAAAGTTTAATTTGCATGAGATGCATTCTGTGTGGTTGTTTTCAGTGTTAATGATCCAAACCCCTGCACCAGCATTATTTCTAGTGCATGACCCATCAAAATACATATTCCATAAAGGACTGTCTTCGGTTTCGTCTGTTTGGCGATTGTCCTTTTTAACTATGGTGCCTTCTGACTGTTCATGATTAACAGCACCCAATTGAACTTGTTTTGACTCCTCAAATTCTTCAATAGATTGAGGGATGATGTCAGAAATGCTAGGGGTATTTTTTGGGTTGTTAAGTCTAAAAACAATGGACTCATAACCGGTAAATCAAGACCTATGCTTTGTTTACTAATGTTTTCACATGTGGCAAACTGTTTGGACACTTCTGCGTTATAATACTCTTCTTCCCTGTCGGCCTTTAATTCTGTTAAAGTGACTTGCTCACTAGGAGTTTCATTGTTAAACATGATAAAAGAATCAAGGCCTATATTGACAGAATATATAGGAGAGTTTCGTGGTCTGTCTTGACTTGTAACCGTGTATTGCATATGAGACTCCCTGTAAAGTCTTCTGGTCTGATTGAAAACCGGAATGGTCGCATATGTCATGTCCATCTGCATAGTCCCCTGTAACTTAGCTCCCCGGGATCTTGATAATAGCATTCCATACTTTGGGGGGACATCAGCCACAACAATGTCCATGAGTAAACATTTGGCTGGAATCTGGGCTAGGTTAACACAGAGGTCTTTGATCAATCCTAGACATTTTACTCTATTTGAGTCAAAGGAGTATAGGTCTTTGTTGAGGAGGTAAATCCCCTCTGCGGACAGAGGCGATCCCTACTAGCCCAGCAGGGGTCTAGCAACAAACAAACAATGCTATGACGCAAGCTCCTAGTTACGAATGAAAGACTTGGAATAAGAGCCTACCTGAATTCCAACGCTAGATCTGAAGAAGAGATGTCCCCGTCCTTCAGCCCTGGCAGATCACAATCCTTCCACGATCTCCGTGGATGAACACCTGCACACAGAAGAAACGAACAGATACATGCATAGGAACCAGCATACATAACTAAATATCGGTCAGAAAAGATATTACTCGCATTAACATAATGGAAAAAGGAGTGGAACCATAATCATAATCATCTATTAAAGTGATAAGCGAATAGAAGTTACAACCAAGTTCTGACGTCGCAGCTTCCTTCGAACGGGTCTCCGGTCGTCCACGTCTCGCAAAGCTCGCCAAGGGAAAGGGAAACCTCTCCTGAGTCTCGTAACAATGGTCTCCTCGCTTAAATGGGCCTTAAGGGGAAGAAGGGATTCTTTACAACACAAAGGCACTTGGGAATAGGGAGATGCAAAGCTTCAGCACTTCAAGACTAGCTTGCCATGGATCTGAGCAAGCTTTTATAGATGGGGAAGGAGGGAGTTGGGATCCCTATTATTATGGGATTGGCCCTATCAACAAGGAAGGTTCCATAGAAGGTGGCAAAACTACTTCCCTTCCATAGAACTCCAGCAGCCAAACCTCCCAACTCAAGATAGGCAATGGTTGTGAGTTTGTTTGAACTCAACTTCCGCCATCCATATTTAAAAAACAGTCCCTAAAATGGGTGGCGCGATTGCTGCTCTATGACAGAGCGCCAAGTGGCGCGACCTCTTTACGGGATTTCCCTGATTGGCGCGAGCACTGAACTGTCTACCCGCGCCAATGCAAAAAGAGCTGTTTTTCATGGATTTTGCAAGGAGATGTCTCAAGGGGAAATGAAGCTCATACTCGGAGGGATGCATTGATGATGTTTTCAAGGCATGACAGTGTTCACAGGTCACATAATGGGTCCTCCATTGTGCGGGACGAGGAATGGTAGGGACGGTGACAAATTACTGTGTAACAGATGCCCCCTAAAGCATGAGGCCCGAGAGAGAGAGGGGTGAAATGCTTTACGAGAACATGTCCAACTGAAGGCCCGCCGTCGGAAAACCTGCACAGACAGATACAACTGATATCTCAAGTACATGATGTATGTATATGGTATGGACGCAGCCATCCGAACAGAGTATGCTATAATCCGGATCCAGGGTATGGGCGCAGCCATCCAACTAAGATCAAACAAATAGACTCGGGTATGGTCGCAGCCATCCAATCAGTGAGTCATGTACATAATGATAATAATCCACAATCGCAGCCTGGATTACAACAGACACAATCCAGGGTCTTGCGCTCCATCTCGACACAAACAAGTACAAGTTCGAGCATGTGAATATGTGAGCTGATGTCGAACATGCAAGAACATCGTCTGATTACCAGCCAATGATGAAAGCTGTTAACAGACGCGAGAGAAACCACCAATAATGACAATGGTCTTCAAGGTACTACAGGTACAATCCACGGCGTGTGAATAAATGAGCTGATGTCGAACACCCGCAGAGTCATTCGATCGGAGGCCAATGATGAAAACCTCACGTCGAATGCGACGAACCTGCCATTGAGGCATGCAGGCTCCAAGGTACCATCAGGAGTCTCTAGACCACCTTCCTGGATAATGAGTTGATGTCGACAGGAAGTGACCTTGATCGAAGGTGGGCCATAATGATTCCCACATCATCGACACGAGACAGAGGAACATAATGTTTTGTTGTGAATCAGGACCATATGAGAAACAGAGGAAGGTTGATATTCGCAAAGGCCAACTTCTCTTGAACATATGAACGACACGACAATGGACTTGGCAGTATTTGACATCAACGGATCAAAGGTCATGGCGACGAGGCAGTGAACAGATGAGAGGTCAAAAGAGATTACCCAAACCCATGGAAGCAAAGTGAAGCAACGAGATGAGATGTCCCCAACCCGACACGAATGCAGACAAGTGCCATGTTCAAGAGCGACATACTGCCGACGATAACGACGATGGTTCCATTTTTCCCCCACCATTTCTGGCGAGTACCCCAATTATTTTTGACGACAAGCTTGAAGGGGATAGCATATGCTTGTAATATAAGTCCGCCCTTCGGGCGAATCCATCCTAGTGCATTTAACGAGTCCTAGGAAGGAGAAACTCGGAGAACGTCATTGCGACGGAATCCAATGTCATCAGGGTTTAACGAGTCTGACAAAGGAAGAACTCGGCGTCTTTTCATGTTTAGAGAGTTTGAAAAGACAGCGGAAAAGAAAACTCCACCGGTCCCTTTTCGTACATAGTTCCCCAGATCCGAAAAGGTAGAAAACAATATCCGGGAAAACCTCCTAGTCGCGATAGGCTAGGGTATTCCTTTTTCGTAATCGATCCAGCCCAGCCCGAAAAAGGGTTAAACCTATACTGGGTGAATGTCGGTTCGCGTCCATTTTAACGAGATCGAAACGACAAGGGCCTCGGCAATCTTTTCACATTTAGAGAGTCAGAAAAGAGCTGAAAGATGACTCCAGAGTGACTTTTTCGTGTATTTACCGAGTCCGAAAAAGTATAAAATACAACTCGTTTCCACCTTTTTAAGTCGCAAATACCTGCCACTGCACATACCCAACAAGCGTAAAACCCATTTTCGACATAATACATGCAAATATTTGATGAAAATAACTTTTGAAAACTCATTTTAACGTCGAAAAGCTATAAATATGTCCAATGGTAAAAAATGAAATTACTTTTTACTATTTACCTTGTGGAGAGCAACAGTGGTCCATTTGGAGCAGAATTTTCTGACGGCGATTGCGACCAATACAGGCAACCATTCAGCATCTCGTCTGAGACAGGTAAGTGGCGCTCCTTTTCTCCTCCTTTTCATACATTTTTTAATGCATTTCCCTTAAAAATCAGCTCTGTAAGGGCACTTTTGAAATTTTAGGGCCGGGCCAGGTGGCGCGAGTATCGGGCACAGACCCGCGCCACTAGGCTCTTTTTACCAAAGGGCCCGCGCCACATGGCGCGACTGTCAGCTAAACAGTCGCGCCAGCGGCGGAACCCAAATTTCCGCCTAAAATTCCACCATTTATGCCAAATTTCTTGAATTTCGAAGCTCACAAAAGATCTAATCAAGGGTTTTGAACCATGTGAATGCAGATAAACAGTCAGAATGGTAATCGAATAGAAGGAACGGGAACACGGAGACGAGGACGAAGAGGCCATGCAAAGCCAAGATTGTATGAATGCTCTAAGAGGCTGTGGCTTAAAAAAGTTCTTCCTCACGCCATGCTTGCGAGCTCAGCCTGAGCTCCTCCAATATCTGATCAACCTCTGGGATGAGAACGACCAAGTATTCAGAATACGAGACCAGGTGTTGGAATTGGAGGTCACTGACATCTATTTCGTTACTGGATTATCCCGCAGGGGTCCAATCCCTGTACTGACCGGGAGCAGACCATCAGGGGAAAAGATGGAAGAAGTAATGGCGCGGGTGTGCCGTGGGGCACAAACAGGAACAGGGAGTAAGAAGGTATACATCTCAACCATCCCTGATCTAGCACTGAGAGTTGTACTCCACACCATTACGCGGGCTGTCGGATCGCAGGCACCGCACGAGGCTACAAAGACTCAACTCTTACTGGCCTCAGAATGCATGGGTCCCCGACTGTATGATTGGGCAACAGCCGTCACGATCAACATGAAAAGACAGCTCACAAAGTGCAAACAGGGAAAACTGAAGCAGTTTGGGTATGGTTCCATCCTGGTATCGTTCATTCTGGAACGCATACCAACCTTCCAAGGCCAAGAGGCCCATGTGGCGAGTTCGGTACCACGAGAGCCGAGAATGGCTCGCTGGGCAGCACTGATGCCCAGATCTGGAGGTGGGCAACAGATGTCCTGGAAGCCCGAGTTCTTTAGGTGGCTACGGCGCCAACTGATCGTTGTGGAAGATTGGCCCTATTCGGGAACTGACTTTACAGGGGACCCAGATCTCCCGCTACCAGAAGGAGACGACTGGGATGAAGAGCTGGGTAAGACCTCATATTTTTGATTTCATGTTTATATGTTTTTTTTTGTTAATATACACTTGTCTTAACACAATTACATATGCATGCAGATGTAGGACCTGAGAGACCAGCCGGGATGTCTCCTATCTCCCGGAGGACACAACTCGCCCCTGAGATCCAGGGGGAAGGCATCGGAGGAGAGGCACTGGTTCAGAACCTCGAGGGGATCGTCCATGGGATCCCAGACTATGCCCGACTGTCAGACGTACCGATGGAGTACCAGCGCCATACGGTGGGAGTTCCAAACCGGCTCCACCGAATCCTGAGGCGGCTAGTACGTGCAGTGACGTGCTATCATGAGCACCATGCTGATTAGTCTCTAGGATTTAGCCACACCTATTTTTGAGAGACACAGTGTCTCCGGATGTATTAAGACAATTATGTATATTTTTTGAGTTTTATGTGACACACTTCTATGTAAACATTTCGATATATATATATATGCATATCTATTTCTGGATGAGTCTTCTTTACATGTGATGATGATTTATAAATTGCGCAAATGTCTGTTTAACACCAAATTTGCTACTGCACCTGTTAATGTATTCAAATGTCTGGGTATATGATGATATGTAATGTATTCAAAATTCCTTTCCAGTAATCGAATACGCAAATACAATCGTAAAATGGACGGGTTTCTTATCGAATAGTGCCCATTCAGCTGCAACACTACAAGCTGTGAATCTAGGTACACGAGCAATTCACGGATACCAAGGTTGACTGCCTCGGTTAATAATTCCAACACGGCGCTATATTCCGCGATATTGTTCGTGGTACGTCCTAAACACACACCTTGCAGGTCGATCAACTCACCAGCGGGATCGTAGATTACCCAGGCTGCAGAAGACAGATTCCTGGTACTGCGGGAGGCACCATCCGCGAAACCAACAAATGGATGAATAGACATCTGCACAACCAGGAAGACCCGATCAGCAGAAAGACGTTTACAAAGCACACCACACCATGCACACAAATGACAATCACACACCTATGTACACACACCACACCAAAAATCATTTCAGGCGTAGTACTTCTTAAGGTACAGCCCATTTCTGGGCTGCGCCAATGGAACTCCTTCGTAATCTATAAGCTCGTAGGCCCCATTTTTCAAAACACGTTTTACTATATAGGGACCGTGCCACATCGGCTGGAGCTTCCCGGCACCAAGCTTGTCATGTGCCTGGTCGTACAAAAGAACTAAGTCTCCTTCAATGAAAGAACGGGGAGAAACAGATTGATCAAAATGAGATTTGACCCTCTTCTTTTGTGCTTCGATGATCAAAGCAGCTAGACGACGGGTTTCATCCAACCGTTCGAGATACAGAAGACGCTCTTCCTCAGGAGAAGTATCCGGTAACAGCTCCACAGCTAACTTAAGCGAAGGAATTTCACATTCAACCGGCAAAGTAGCTTCCAGACCGTACACCAGTTGAAATGGTGTGAATCCGGTTGCACTTTTAGCAGATGTTCGGTATGCCCAGAGAGCTGAGAACAGTTGGAGATGCCAACTGGATTTATGAATCCCAACTGTTCGCTGAAGCATTGTGACCAAAACCTTGTTCACTGCTTCAACCTGACCGTTAGCTTGAGGGTAGTACGGCGTTGAGCTGTCGTGACGCAGGCCCAACGCAGCTGTCAGCTCCGCCGTCATGTAGTCACGGAAATGAGTACCGTGATCAGTGACGATAGCTTGAGGAACCCCGAATCGTGCAATAACATGGTTGAATAAGAATGAAGCAGCCGTTCTTCCGTCAGCAGCTAGGGTAGGCATCGCCTCGGCCCACTTGGTGAAGTAGTCGACGGCGACAATGATATACGCATGCCCCCCGGCCGAGTGAGGGTTACACGTCATAAAATCCACGCCCCATTTCGCGAAAGGGCCGACAGTAATAACGGGATGCAAAGGCAACGGCGGCGCGCGCATCTTGCGCTAAAAAATCTGGCACGGATGGCATTTTCGGACTGCAGTGATACAATCCTTGAATATAGACGGCCAGAAATAACCTGCCCTCAGAATCTTTTGGGTAGTGGCATATCCGGACATGTGTCCACCACAGGCGCCACTGTGGCAGTCATTCAAGACTTTCTCAGCCTCGTCCAAGGTAAGGCATCGTCGGAGCACCGAATCTACTCCAACACGATATAAGGTATCCCCTACTATGCGGTAGGGTTGGGACTGGTGCCGAATCCGACGGCGTGCAGCTTTATCCAACTCAGACCAAAATGTCGCGGTCGGAAGATACACTATAATGTCACCGTACCAAGGATCACGAGTATTGATAAGAAACAGCGTTTCGTCCGGTATATGATCTTCAGAGTGTTCAGGAAGAGAGTCTGTAGGGAGAGAACATATCAAATCCGCGAAGACCAGTGATTTAGTTGACTTGGCAGTGGTGAACTCCAAGTCAAACTCCTGCAGGATGACGATCCATTTGGAGTACTTGCCCCCCAGCAATTGTCTAGAAAGAATGTATGTCATGGGGTTGCAGTCAGAAACCACTGTTATCGTGCGCAACAGGATGTAATGGCGAAAGCATTGTACGGCGTGTACGGCTGCTAAGGCCAACTTCTCGACATGTGCATAACGCGTTTCCGAGTCGAGAAGGTTCCGAGAGAGGTAATAAACAACATGTTCATCACCGTTCTCGTCATCCTGCACCAAGACCATGGCGATGGTGCTTAATGCGGCGGCTAGATACAACGTAAAGTCGCGGTGGTAGTCCGGAGGACGAAGCAACGGAGCATTGACAAGCAATGTCTTCAGCTTCTCAAAGGATTCTTGAGCTATTTCGTCCCAATGAAAGGGAACATTCTGCTTTAACAAACGAGTGAATCCTTTGGCCACCTCGGCGTAATTCGGGATGAAGCGCCTAAGAAAATTCGCTTTCCCTTGCAGACTCTGCAACTGATAAAGGGAGGAGGGTGACGGGAGATTTATAATGGCCTCAACTTTCAGAGGGTCGAGGCGAATTCCGTCTTTCGAGACTATAAAGCCTAAAAGACGGCCAGAATCGACGCAGAAGACGCACTTATGAGGGTTGAGCCTAATATTGTAGCGTCTACAACGAAGAAATATCTGGCGAAGATGCTCGGGGTGATCCTCTTGCTTACCCGAATGGGCAGGCAAGTCGTCCAGATAAGGCTGGACAATATGGCGAATATCATGAAAAGCGTATGACATCGCTCGCTGAAACGTGGCGCCAGCGTTCTTTAAGCCGAACGGGAGTTTTTTATATGCAAAAGTGCCCCACGGACAGATGAATGTGGTCTTATGTTGATCCTCAGGTGCAATATTGATCTGGTTGTAACCTGAGAAACCGTCCATTAAAGAATAAATCTCACTCCCGGCGCAATCGTCGATAATCTGGTCGATAAACGGAGTGGAATAATTATCCTTAGGACAGGCGCGATTAATATCGCGATAATCCACACAGACTCGAATGGTACCCTGCTTTTTATCGACAGGGACGATATTGGACACCCATTCTGTAAGGGGGATAGGATAAATAAACCCCGCGTTCAGAAGTTTTTCAACCTCTGCCTTGATAGCGGCGGCTTTCCGAGGATGCATGGGACGCAAGCGTTGACGCACGGGTTTCGCACCTGGGTAGGTTGGAATCTCGTGCACGACAATACTAGGATCAATTCCCGGCATTTCCTCGTAGGACCACGCAAAAACATCTCTGAACTCTTTGAAAAGTTCCGTATAGACTTGAATCTCTTCGGGAGAACAAGTCACACCCACATGAATGTTCTCAACAATCCCTGGTTTAACAGAGATGTTGATAGGAACCGTTTGAGTAATGTTACTCAGATTACCCTCCGAAAAGACCTCGTGCGTCAAGATCGGTGTTTGAAGAGGAGGGGAAGGAACTTGAGTAGCATAGCGCTCGAGACAGTCAGTCATTGCCCCCAAGCTAGGCATAAACGAGGAACGATGATGCCCATCGCCCCAGGGTAGCTCCTCAAGAGACATAGTTTCGATGATAGCCTCATCTGAAGGAAAAGTCTCTCTAAGAGGATCAGGCGAATCAGCCTGACCAAGCCAGGGGGATTGTGAGTAGACGTCAAGAGCCATGCTCATCGGAGCATGCTGAGGAGGTGGAGGATCCGATGCGGCAACAATCTCACAGTAGCTGATCTCTACTGGCGTTAAAGGCATGGATTCTCCAAACTCATATACCTGCTCAGGTGTAGGAATGAGCCAGGGGTCATCAGACCTGGACAGCATGTTAACTTGAGCGGTATTCGGTGGCGGCGCAGGGAAAATACCCATGAGGACGGGGTCTTTGAAAAGACCAGGTCCTATGCTGTCTGGAGGATTCGGGATTTGATCCACATACGGCACGTTGTTCTCAGAGCTAGAGGAAAAAAATGACAACTGATCTACCGTGACAATCTTGCCCTCGTGAGGGAACTTGATAAATCGAAAGACGGTAGACGGCACGCAGAGCATGGCATGGGTCCAGCTGCGGCCAAGAAGTATATTGTAGTTGAGTTTGGCGTCAACCACTTCTACTTCCACGTTGACAGTTTTTCCCTGTAACGTGATCGCAAGACTCTCGAGAACTCCCAGGGGTTTAGATTCCCGGCCATCAAATGCCTCAAGGGAATTGGGCGACGATGACAAAGTTGGAGAGCCAATGGCCTTCCAACAGGCGGAGGACATGACGCAGGTAGATGCACCTTCATCTACGACGGCCCTATGAACGCAGGTAGATGCACCTTCATCTACGACTCCCCAGTATGGTCGCCAATTTGTTGAGGAGGTAAATCCCCTCTGCGGACAGAGGCGATCCCTACTAGCCCAGCAGGGGTCTAGCAACAAACAAACAATGCTATGATGCAAGCTCCTAGTTACGAATGAAAGACTTGGAATAAGAGCCTACCTGAATTCCAACGCTAGATCTGAAGAAGAGATGTCCCCGTCCTTCAGCCCTGGCAGATCACAATCCTTCCACGATCTCCGTGGATGAACACCTGCACACAGAAGAAACCAACAGATACAAGCATAGGAACCAGCATACGTAACTAAACATCGGTCAGAAAAGATATTACTCGCATTAACATAATGGAAAAAGGAGTGGAACCATAATCATAGTCATCTATTAAAGTGATAAACGAATAGAAGTTACAACCAAGTTCTGACGTCGCAGCTTCCTTCGAACGGGTCTCCGGTCGTCCACGTCTCGCAAAGCTCGCCAAGG
Organism: Pinus albicaulis; assembly: GCA_034641835.2. Lineage (NCBI taxonomy): Eukaryota > Viridiplantae > Streptophyta > Pinopsida > Pinales > Pinaceae > Pinus > Pinus albicaulis. Next base: position 71,003 of record JAXQQM020058223.1, read on the forward strand.
GAAAGGGAAACCTCTCCTGAGTCTCGTAACAATGGTCTCCTCGCTTAAATGGGCCTTAAGGGGAAGAAGGGATTCTTTACAACACAAAGGCACTTGGGAATAGGGAGATGCAAAGCTTCAGCACTTCAAGACTAGCTTGCCATGGATCTGAGCAAGCTTTTATAGATGGGGAAGGAGGGAGTTGGGATCCCTATTATTATGGGATTGGCCCTATCAACAAGGAAGGTTCCATAGAAGGTGGCAAAACTACTTCCCTTCCATAGAACTCTCGTAGCCAAACCTCCCAACTCAAGATAGGCAGTGGTTGTGAGTTTGTTTGAACTCAACTTCCGCCATCCATATATAAAAAACAGTCCCTAAAATGGGTGGCGCGATTGCTGCTCTATGACGGAGCGCCAAGTGGCGCGACCTCTTTACAGGATTTCCCTGAGTGGCGCGAGTACTGAACTGTCTACCCGCGCCAATGCAAAAAGAGCTGTTTTTCATGGATTTTGCAAGGAGATGTCTCAAGGGGGAATGAAGCTCATACTCAGAGGGATGCATTGATGATGTTTTCAAGGCATGACAGTGTTCACAGGTCACATAATGGGTCCTCCATTGTGCGGGACGGGGAATGGTAGGGACGGTGACAAATTACTGTGTAACAGTCTTTGTAGGGTCTGGTAATTTCTAAACCAAGGCTCTCCATCACAGCTTTAGGCATTAAATTATGAGAAGCCCCGGAATCATGCATAGCGTTGTGTATAATTTTGTCATGGATGTTCAAACTCACATAAAAGGGAGGAACTGGTCCCTCTTGAAACTTCCCTTCAATCTTAGGGCCAAAAATCAACTCTGGTAGGTCGTCACTAAGATTAACTGTATCTCCATTTTCCTCTATATTTAAAGCCTTCAAAATTTGGTTCCTATATACATGTTGGGCAACTAACTCAGTTAATGGAACAGAGATTTTGATCTTTAAGATTTCCTGTTCAAGGTTGAAAGGGGTTTGATTCTTTGAAGCACTTGTTTCAACCTTATTAGCTGTCACTCTATCAACAATTACAGCTTGCTGATTTGTTTTACTTGACACAACTGTTGTAGAAGGAGTACTAGCTGAAGTGTTAGTACTGCTGATGTCTTCACTCTGTTTTTAAGAATTTTGAGCATTTTTCTCCTTATCCTTATCAGAATTAACAACCACTGTTTTGTCTTTTTGTTTGGATGTTTTGGGTTTAGCTGCGGTGCTGCTTTGAGAGGATTTGTCAGAGGTTTTGGTGTTGGGGGCTTGTTGACTGGTCTTGCTTCTAAGGTCATATTCTCTTTGAGGTTCTATGACGACATTTTCCATGTCTTGATAATAATTTTCATTATCATCTCTTTTGTCGTCGTAAGGTGTGTAAAGACCTTGTTTATTATCATAATGAACCTCAAAGTCATCATCCTCTTCCCCAAACATGTTGATATCCTCTCCCTCTGTTATGTCTTTTGTTTCTTCAACCTCACTTACATAGTTTTGATGAAAGGGAGGGGTGATCTGTTGATCATCTCTCCACAGATTACGTTTTGGAGGTTGGTTCGCTCTTTGATACGATTAGGTTCCTATTAGGAGGGCTTGATTTTGGTTTTAGTTGCTTGTGCTCGCTTAATTATGTCATCTAACAAAATGTTTCTTCCATCATTCTCTCCATTTTTTGAGTTGAAATAGTTGATTGTAGTTCTACTCTAAATGTAAAGATACTCTCTTTTCAGCTTTCATCCTTGCTCTCTTCTCCATGAGGTTAACTTCCACAGAAAGAGCACCTCTTTGCATATCTTCGAGGGTTGCAAAGACTCTTTCTCTGAGTGAATATGTCATGTCCGGATCAAATCCTTCAGGAAATTTGTTTAAAGCTAAGCCCTGAGGAGGTTTTAGTTCAGGGGAGAGTGCATTATACACACTGTGAAATCTGGTGCAATAAGCTTGTACACTTTCCCCAGGGTTCCTATGGAGATTGTTATAGTTGGCAAGGACTTAGAGAGGATTCTTCCTTACTTCCCATTTGTTTAAGAATGTTTGATGGAAGGCTTGGAGATCGTTAATACTATGGGGGGTTAAACCTTTAAACCATTTTCTTTCTTCTCCCCCCAAACTTTGAGCAAATAGTCTCAACTTGACAGAATCATCATCAATTTCATTTTTGTCAAAGTAGTCATTCATCTTGTCCACATATTGAGATGCTGTTATAGTATTACTAGCATCATATAATGGAATTTTTGACTAATAGTCCTGTGGAAGATTGGCTAATGGTACAGGAAGGACCAAGGGAGCATACCATGTTGCCATGGAAGGAGGTGGAGGTGGATTTACAGAAGGGAAAGTGGGCTGAGGTGAAGTGGTTTGAACAGTGGATGTAGGGTGAGTAGAAGTGGATGGACGAGGAGTAGACTGTTGAGATGATCTTGTATGAGAGACACCTAAATTGTGAAGGAAATGTAAATCAGGAGGTGTTGTTTCCCTGCTACCAGGATGTTCACTTGTTTCAGGAGATGAAAGTGAAGATTCAAAGTCTAACTAGATTATATCATCAAATGACCTAGTCCTAAATGGGTTCACTAAGTCAGTTTGTGATTGTTGCAGAGCTGAAAGATTTTCAGGGAATGAATTAGCTCTCAAGGGTGATCTGAAAACAGTTAATAATTTAACCTTAAGAGACTTCCAAAGGATACTTTCTGGATTATCAACTATCTCAGGTGGGTTAGGGTCTGGGTGGGCTCTAGTGTGAATCTTTTTAGAAGCCACTATGCTATGTTGTTTAGACCTAAAACAAGAAAAGTTCAACCAGATATGACAATCTTGGAGAGGTTAACCAATCTGCTTTTATAATTTTAAATCCCACAGTCCTCTAACTGAGTTTGAATGATTTTATAATGATAAGGGTTCTCCCCAGCGGAGTCTTAAGGTCTGCTAGGATTGTGGAGTCACCAAGTAGAAATTTTTAGCTCCTTTCAGAGGTAAAAGGTCTTATGGTCCACCACCATGTTTATTTAATTCCAATCTGAAATATTTTTGGGTGTTTTTTGAATTGTTTTATTTATGGTTTAGAAGAATGTCCTAACTTTGCCTCAAAGCTTAGCTACGGTTATGAAACAAAGACAGTCTATCCTTATGGCTAAGCTAGCCGATTTTCCAAGGTTAGATGAAAACTTAAAAGAATCCTAGGGTTGACCTAGTTTGTCACTGATTCAAACAAGCTCCATCATGATTACCATTTCTTGGTAGTGCTTGAAAAGGCTGCTTTTTACTCTCAAAATGCTCTCGAATAAAGGGTTTTCTGATGGCCTCTAAAAGGTATTAAAAACACTCAGTCCCCAGCGGAGTCGCCAGAAATGTTAGGTTCTGGTGGCTCAAGCTGGTTAATAAATCAAGCACTCTATGAACCCAACCGCAAGCTTCTTTATGAATGGGTTTGAATGTAAAAGATTCTAAGTTTTGAGTCCCCAGCGGAGTCGCCAGAAATGTAAGGTCTCTGTAATTTATTAGCAATATTGGGAGAGTCCAATCACAGAGTTAACATCATTTCAACCAAACTTTGGGATTCTAGGATCTAGCCCTCCTGAATCCGGAGAGGGATCTCTCCAATATGTGCAAAGATGGATATTGTCTTTGAAACGCTTAAGGTAATGATATTAGGCTAGTTATGAAGGCCAAGGGTTTTGTTTTGTTTTGGATGGTTGAGCATGAAATGTTACTTGAGGGGAAAGTCCTAAGTGCAAAAAAGTTTCAAAAGTGAGAAGTTGCAAGCAAATAGAACAGTTTTGGCAGATAGATAGATATAACGCTGGTTTTTAGTCCATTGGGCTATGGAGTCATATCTGGGCTTTAATTGAACAACAACATAAAGTGTGATCCAAGGGGCAAGTTATCTATACCACAAGATTATTGAGATTAAAATGATGAAATGGAAACATTAAAATGTTGGAGGGGTGGAAACTGATAATAATTTCTCAGAGGATTTATAGTCAGTCCAAACAAGAAAAGCCACTTAAGTAACTGTTTTTAAAACCAACCAAGGACAGGGCTAACCATAGACTTCTTGGGCAAGTTCTTATTAAAGCAGCTTAATTGAAAAACAATCCAGTAATCCACATAATTACCTTCAGAAAGTATGAAAACACATAAGAAAAACAGAGTGTAACTTAAGATCGGATAAAGTACTTTTAAACCTAGTCTGCTTTCAGTCAACACCAAGGGAAACTTTCAGAATCTGCCTTTGGAGAAAAGAATCTAGGAATCAGGGCAAACCATATCTTCTCTAGTCTAACTTTAATAGCAAATAATGGAAATAACATTCAAGAACAATGTTTGAGCAAACAGAAGGACGAGGGAACGCCAACATTGCTAACTGTTTAAACTGTATTGAATCATTCTTAAATAAACAAATCCGAAGAAAACATTAAGATAAAGATTTCTCAGCCAGAGAAGGGTATTGCTATACAGAAAATCGTAACCCTGTTTAAACTGTTCTTTACAGAGGGAAAATGAACAATATGGCATACATAGAAGGAAAACGATTAACAAAGAAAGAAGCACTTCACCAGTGATAAAGACCAGGATCCCAAGAAACAACTTTTATATTGATGTCAAACCGGTTACAATCTTCAAGTCCAATGTTTCAGTTCAGCAATCATCTTCACTATTCAACCTAACTACTCTAGCGCAAACAGAGCTTCAAGGGCCAGTGAACACTATGTACAAATAGAAGTCTCGAGCTCAAGTGTATTTCAAAGTTCTGCAACCAACAATTTCTCATCTTCTGTAGAAGTGCTTATAGGAAGATGAGGAGGTGAGATTTTAACAAAATATCTCAAGGACAATTAACGCAGAGTGAAGACTTCTCGGCCCTTTGAGAGGCTCGAGGGAAGAATTTACAGGTGGATCACTACATTAACTGTTTCACAATAAATATCAAAGCTCGGTGGAAGCTTTGTTTGACTTTGAGGCTCTGTGTATGTTTTGGAGTAACTCTGCAGATATTTATTCATTGGTCTCCTTGCAGAAATAACTTCTTGGCAATGTTGGAGGCAGATATTTCTTCGAGCAATAACTTCGGCCTCTGTTCTGAATGGTTTGAGGCGACAGGTGGCTCTTTGGTAGCTGAGGAATCAATTTGCCTCAAGTTGTGGTGGTGGAGGCTTTCTGTCTGATAAAACACTTTAGGTTTTCTTTAAACTGTGTTTTGAGTCGGGGATTAGGCTTTTGATAACTGTCTTAGCCGTAATCCTCGTAATACTGTCTTCAATCTTCTTTTGTTGTGCTTTATTCTCAAAACTGATACTCTTTAACTATTCTTTCGAATAAAACAGTGTCTTGTCGATGTGCAGGGCCGCGCTGGGCTTTTCGGCATCAATGCTCATGAAACATTGACAAATCATTGAATCCAACCGTGTGAATGGTTCCTTTTAGTAGCTTCGAAGGCGCAGGAAACGTCTTTCCCAACCCTCGGCTTTTCTTCGTGATACAACGGAAAACCATTGAAAACCCTGCATAAAACAAAAAACAATTAAGAAATCCTGCGAAATGGGTTAGACTGCTTCAGAAGGCAGGAGAGGAGCGTAGCCGTCGGATGAAGGCAACCAACGGTGGAGATCTGCATAGAAAGGCAAAAAGGATAGCGGGAGAAGAATAAGGAGGAGCAATTTTGGACCGTCCGATCTGGACACGTGGACGGTCCAGATCTAATCGGAGGGTCTCAATCGGGGGTGGCAGAAAAGGGGATGCGATTGAAAATTCCAGTGCGATTAAGCGCTGGCCGTTGATCTGCAGATCAGATCGACGACGGAAAACGAATCGGCGGGTTTTGAAATGGCGGTAAGACTTGCGATCGGAGGGAATAAGGACCGTTGGATAGGCGGGAAATGGACGGCCCAGATTTAATCGGAGGATCACAATCGGGGAGGTCACAAAACAACATGCGATTGAAACTTCGCGATTGAGCCCTTTGCGATTGAGCGCTGGTCGTTTGATCGGCTTACGATCAACGGTGGAGATTAGTTTTTAGAACGAACCGGCAGAAACCCTTATAATATATCAAAACCCCAAGTTTTTAATATAAACGAAGGTTTAATGGATCAGGGCAGAAATAAAATATATACAAAGGATAGGCGCCCGCCTGCGGGGCCTTCGGATATATGAAAATTGATGGGCCCGGGGCTTTATATATAATAAGGGCCTAATCGCAATCGGAACTGCGGGCCTGGTCTTTCCGATCAACCCATTGAAATTTCCCCGATTGCGATTGCGCGATCGGTCTTTTTGATCTAACCATTTTATTTTTAACATGTGACTTTGGCTCATTAAATCAAAACTTTGGAAAAGAGGGTTTTTGTAATTTATAAAGGAAAAATGGGTCGGAAATGAAATATTCACAAGGTTTAAGCGCCGAGGGCGGGCTCAGGGTTATATGAAAATAATATGATCGGGGGTCTTAAGCAGCAAGGCTAATCGCAATCGAAACTTTTGGAGTATGGCAAAGACTTGCGTCTTTGATTCTTTCCGATGCGATTAGCACCTTAACGTATTAGCAAGTGGTTCCAGAACCAAAGTGTATGGTGGGGAAGTGGTTTAGGGCTTAGCCCAAGGGGCTTAGGTCCATAGCAATGAAACTTTGTTTTTTATGAAAAATTTCAAGGTTTTAAATGGATTTGGGGGTTTCAGCACAGCTCAAAAAGAAGTTTTAAACCATGTCAGGAGGATTTTCACGAATGGAGGGAGAAACTTATGAGAAGTAGAGGAGTAATATGGAGAAAAAGGGGGAGAAAATGAAGGTTAGCTATGAGTGGGAGAAAAGGAAAAAATGATGGTTTCTTCAGCAGTTTCTTACATGAAATTAGCAGAATTAAGAGGAACAGTAATGAGGATTTTGGATAGAGGCATGAGGCCTACAAGGAGTCTTCAAGAGCCAACAATTTTTAGTGATAAAATTTGTTCCTTGGAGGCTCAAAAAATATCTTAGCCACCTTTTGGTATAACAAAATATTATAGGTGGCTAACAGTGGCTCCACTTGGGGATGGTGCCTTCTTGAAGGCATCAAGAATTCAGACTTGATTTCTGGGAGGCTAATTAGTTGCCTCATCCATTGGGCTGTGCTCCTGTGATTGAATAATCTTCTCTAAAAACATATTTGGCAGCCATGAAAACAATGGACCTTTATCAACAAGCTTGCTACCTACCCAATCCTACAGATCTAGCATTTTTTCTTCATCGGAGTGCACTTGGATTGGCAAACTCTATTCACAACATTTTATTCTTTTGAAAGCAGGAAATCTAATCTACTTCTACTCCTTATTTCTCCCTGAACTCAGATTAAACAGTTGAGCTCAGATATTTTTCTACCTAGTCTACTGTCTGTTGGGATTAAACAGTCCAACAAACTTTCATTCTCTAAATTCTACAACAGAAAATTAAAAATATTCAAGTCAAGATTGAGCTGTTTGACTTGCTATGATCTATGGCATAAGAACAAGCTGCACATAGATTATTATTTGCAGAAAATTAAATCAAAATGGAAGGCTTAAGATCTGAAAGTGTCTCATTATGGCCTTCTTTTTCTTTACAGCTCTGTTTTTAATTTTGTTTTGAGCTGTCTCTTTCTTGATATCTGATTCAGATTTTGGGCAAATTAGAACTAGTTTTCTCTTTTATGACTCAGAAAAATAAAACAGTTTGAGTCATCTCTCTTTGGAAACTTTAGTTCAGATTTTGAGTTTGTTTGAACCTTAATTTCTATCCTAATCTATCTACTGATAAGCCAAGATTAAATGGTTTGGCAAATCAAATTCACTACCCTATCAGCAGAAAATTGAAAGCTAATTAGTCAAGATTAAACAGTTTGACTAACTAGAAGTGTGTTTTGTAGGAGTGGCATTTAAGCTTACACACTTTCAGATTTATTTCTATTTTTGGCATGGGGTTGTGCCTTTCTTGTTTTTCATTTCTGCCCTCTTTTCTTTCTTTCTTTGTTTTTGTATTTTTTTATTTTTCATAACTTTGAATGCAATGGTGGATGAAATATTCATAATGAAAAATAAAAAAGAAGGCTTAAAAACATATCATGAATCAAGAGAAGTAATGCTTGAGCATCCGGCCATTGACATGACCCCCAAACAAATCTGTTCCATCCAGCTCTTGTAAGAAGAATGCATTGTTTCCAGCAACTGAATGAATAGAGTAAGGGCCAAGCCATAGATTGTCAAATTTACCATGCTTTCCCTTGTCTTCCCTCTTTGAGTCCCACTTTAAAACTTTTTCCACAATCTTGAAATTGCTGACCTTTGTTCTTCTGTCAAAAAGCTTCTTAATGTTGTCCTGTTTCTGCAATGTTTTGTTGTACACTTCCTCTCTGATTTGCTGAAGATGAATGGTCTGATTTATTCTTCTAATAATGTCATTATCTTCAGTCTGCAATTCTTGGATAAACTTCATAACTGGTACACCAAGGCTATTAGGAAAGATTGCATCTGTACCATATACAAGCTAAAAAGGTGACATCCCAATAGATTTCTTCAAAGTTAATCTGTCAGCCCAACGTGCATGGACTAGCTTTGTGTGCCAAGACTTTTTATTGTCCTCCAACAGTTTCTTGATTATGTTCACTAACATTTTATTGGAAGATTCTGCAAGTCTAGTACCTTGAGGGTAATAGGCTGTGGAATGCCCTAGTGTTATCTGGTATTTATGACAGAAGTCAACCATTTTCTTTGATCCAAATGCTGTTGCATTATCTGTGATGATCTTGGTAGGACAGCCAAATCTGGAGAGGATATTGGTTTCTATGAACTTTATAATAACTGAATCATTGGCTTGCCTACAAGGAATGGCTTCTATCCACTTAGTGAAATAGTCTGTGGAAGTAAGGATCCATCTATGCTGGGCAGAAGATGAGGGATGGATTTCACCTATGAAGTCAAGCCCCCACTGTTGAAAAGGAGCTTCAACAGTGATTGGATGCAGAGGAAGGGGTAATAATTTTCTCTTGCCCTCAAACAATTGGCATTTGTGGCAAGTAGTTGTCATTTTGTGAACATCAGGAAAAAGGGTGGGCCAATAGAAACCAGCCCTCAAAATTTTGTTGGTTGTTGACTTCCAGTACAAATGGCCTCCACACTCTCCTTCATGAAATTCCTGCTTAATCTTCTCTGCATCAAACTCAGGCAAACATTTAAGCAATATACCACTAGCATTTTTCCAATAAAGACACCTATCTACAATGCAATAGTTTACTGCTTTCAGTTTTAAGAACCTTGCCTTTGTTTTCGACAAACCAGGAGGTGTATTTAAATTAATCAAAACATAAACGATATCAGCATACCAAGGAGAATTCATAAAATGGTTTTCAATAATGGGAGTTGAGAATTCTTCTTGACTGTCCAAAGCATTAATCATATTAATATCAAGAACTTCAAAATTGGATTCAGCCATTAATCTAGCTAGACCTTGGCCTTTGATGAGTTTAGTGGGTTTTATCTCTAAATCATATTCGAGAATAACAGCAATCCACTTACCTCTCTTACCATCTGGGTCCTGCGTTAGAATGTCTTTAACAATCGAATTAGGGACAAAGGCAATGATGTGTGAGTGAAGGATGTATACTCTGAAGTCTTTCAATGCTTTAACCAAATCAAAAGCTTGCTTTTCCATAATATTATACTTCAGAGGGGCATCCCTCAATGCCTTGCTAAAGAATGCAATAGGCTGCTCTTGTCCTTGTGGATTTTTCTGTAAAAGGACAGCAGCAATGGTATGTTCTGATGCAAACGAGAAGATATAAAAATCTTTTGAAAAATCAGGGCTTATGACAACCGGTGTTTTGGTTAATGCTTGTTTCACCAGCTCAAAGGATGTCTTTGCTTCCAAGGTCCATTTTATCCCTTGCTCCTTCTTCAACATGTTTGTGATATTTCTAAGGAGCTCTGCCAAGTTAGGGATGAACCTTCTCAAAAAGTTAATCTTTCCAATGAAAGGCTGCAACTCTTTGATATTTCGAGGATGAGAGATTTGCAATATAGCCTCAATCCTCTTTGGATCTATCTTTATACCCTCTTTTGAAATAATGTGTCCAAGAAGCTTACCTTCTTGGAGACCAAATAGTGTCTTCTTAGGGTTTAAAGATATTCCAAACCTTTTGCACTTCTCGAAAACTTTTCTCAAATGTTCTAAATGTTCTTCATCTGTTTTTTAAAACACAGTGACATCATCTAGATAGATAATGATGAAGAAGCCCAATTCTTACGAGAATGCTATGTCCATGGCTCTCTGAAAGGTTGCTCCAGCGTTCATTAGACCAAAAGGCATCTTCACATACATGAAAGTGCCCCATGGAGTAGTGAAAGCTGTCTTTAATTGATCAGCAGGGTGAACTAAAATCTGATTATAACCTGAATAGCCATCAAGCAACGAAATCCTCTTAGACCCCACCACCCTTTGTAAAATGTGATCCATTTTTGGTAAAGGGTAGTTGTCTTTTAACGAAGCTTTGTTTAAGTCTCTAAAGTCTATACAAAGCCTGATTTCTCCAGTCTTCTTTCTAACGGACACCAGATTAGATACCAACTCATAATATCTAATAGGGACAATAATGCCAGCCTCATACATTTTCATAATCTCCTTTTGAACCAATGGCAACTGGACAGGGTTTATTCTGCGCAGTTTCTGTTTAAATGGTTTTCGGTTTTCTTTAAGAGGGATTTTGTGCTGTATTATTTCAGTGTCATAGGATTTAAGATCTTCGTAACTCCATGCAAAAACATCAGAAAATTCTTTGAACAGCTCTATGTATTTGAGTTTGTCTAAAGTGGCAAAAGTTTTAAGACGGTTGATCATTTCAGTTTTCCTACTGTCTTCTGTGCTCTCATACCGGGTCTTCTCTACAGGTTCCAGTTTTGATTTACCAGCTTGCTGAAACAAGCTCAAGACCCAATATCAAAGCCTGGACCTGTGGCCAGGCCTTTCATCTTTAGAATGCAGAGTTTGTAATTCTTGATTCTTTCACTTAATTACTGTTTGTTCCTAAGTTTGTGAACATTGATTAATATTGGCAGGTTGAGGAGACGATTCTTCTTCACCAAGAAAGTTTTCTTCACTGCAGTCTGTATCATAATATGAATCTGAACTGTGCAGTTCGAACTCATTTTTGAATTGCATGAAGTCTTCTATTTGTTTGTCATTGTCAAAAACTTGCCAATATTTTTCATTATCAGGCACTGCCGGTCTAAATTTTATCGGAGTTGTGTTGTCTCCGGTCTCATATGGTGTTAGACATGTCCTGGCCGCAAAAGCTAAATTGTGGGCCATAATGTTCTTTTTCCTTGGGATGAAACTCAGGTTTGACTCCTCAAATGTTGTCAACAGATCCATGACATCATTCCGATAGGCTCTAAGTCTGGGATGATTCGCATTATACTCCCCATTGACTTGCCTAATGATTAACTCAGAATCCCCATACACATTAATTCTTCTGGCTCCTAATTTCTTCAAGAGATGCAAGCCTAAGAGAAGGGATTCATATTCCGCTATGTTGTTGGAACACTGAAAGTTTAATTTGCATGAGATGCATTCTGTGTGGTTGTTTTCAGTGTTAATGATCCAAACCCCTGCACCAGCATTATTTCTAGTGCATGACCCATCAAAATACATACTCCATAAAGTACTGTCTTTGGTTTCGTCTGTTTGGCGATTGTCCTTTTTAACTATGGTGCCTTCTGACTGTTCATGATTAGCGGCACCCAATTGAATTTGTTTTGACTCCTCAAATTCTTCAATAGATTGAGGGATGATGTCAGAAACGTTAGGGGTATTTTCTGGGTTGTTAAGTCCTAAAAACAATGGACTCATAACCGGTAAATCAAGACCTATGCTTTGTTTACTAATGTTTTCACATGTGGCAAACTATTTGGACACTTCTGCGTTATTATACTCTTCTTCCCTGTCAGCCTTTAATTCTGTTAAAGTGACTTGCTCACTAGGAGTTTCATTGTTAAACATGATAAAAGAATCAAGGCCTGTATTGACAGAATATATAGGAGAATTTCGTGGTCTGTCTTGACTTGTAACCGTGTATTGCATATGAGACTCCCTGTAAAGTCTTCTGGTCTGATTGAAAACCGGGATGGTCGCATATGTCATGTCCATCTGCATATTCCCCTGTAACTTAGCTCCCCAGGATCTTGATAATGGCATTCCATACTTTGGGGGGACATCAGCCACAACAATGTCCATGAGTAAACATTTGGCTGGAATCTGGTCTAGGTTAACACAGAGGTCTTTGATCAATCCTAGACATTTTACTCTATTTGAGTCAAAGGAGTATAGGTCTTTGTAGGGTCTGGTGATTTCTAAACCAAGGCTCTCCATCACAGCTTTAGGCATTAAATTATGAGAAGCCCCGGAATCATGCATAGCATTGTGTAGAATTTTGTCATGGATGTTCAAACTCACATAAAAGGGAGGAACTGGTCCCTCTTGAAACCTCCCTTCAATCTTAGGGCCAAAAATCAACTCTGGTAGGTCGTCACTAAGATTAACTGTATCACCAATTTCCTCTATATTTAAAGCCTTCAAAATTTGGTTCCTATATACATGTGGGGCAGCTAACTCAGTTAATGGAACAGAGATTTTGATCTTTAAGATTTCCTGTTCAAGGCTGAAAGGGGTTTGATTCTTTGAAGCACTTGTTTCAACCTTATTAGTTGTCACTCTATCAACAATTACAGCTTGCTGATTTGTTTTACTTGACACAACTGTTGTAGAAGGAGTACTAGCTGAAGTGTTAGTACTGCTGATGTCTTCACTCTATTTTTCAGAATTTTGAGTGTTTTTCTCCTTATCCTTATCAGAATTAACAACCACTGTTTTGTCTTTTTGTTTGGCTGTTTTGGGTTTAGCTGCGGTGCTGCTTTGAGAGGATTTGTCAGAGGTTTTGGTGTTGAGGGCTTGTTGACTGGTCTTGCTTCTAAGGTCATATTCTCTTTGAGGTTCTATGACGACATTTTCCATGTCCTGATAATAATTTTCATTATCATCTCTTTTTTCGTCGTAAGGTGTGTAAAGACCTTGTTTATTATCATAATGAACCTCAAAGTCATCATCCTCTTCCCCAAACATGTTGATATCATCTCCCTCTATTATGTCTTCTGTTTCTTCAACCTCACTTACATAGTTTTGATGAAAGGGAGGGGTGATCTGTTGATCATCTTCCCTGGGTCTGTTTGGAGGTTGGTTCCTTCTAACATTTTGATTCTGGTTCCTATTTTGAGGAGCAGTTTGATTTTGATTTTCTTGTGCTCTCTTAATTATGCTCATCTCTTTCATCATTTCTTCCATCATTCTCTCCATTTTTGAGTTGGAAGTAGAAGGTGTGGATTCCTCTCTAAAAGATACTCTCTTTTCCACTTTCATCCTCGCTCTCTTCTCCATAAGGTTAACTTCCATAGAAAGAGCACCTCTTTGCATATCTTCAAGGGTCGCAAAAACTCTTTCTCTGAGTGAATATGTCATGTCTGGATCAAACCCTTCAGGAAATTTGTTTAAAGCTGAGCCCTGAGGAGGTTTTAGTTCAGGGGAAAGTGCATTATAGACGTTGTTAAATCTGGTACAATAAGATTGTACACTTTCCCCGGGGTTCCTATGGAGATTGTTATAGTCAGCAAGGACTTGGAGAGGATTCTTTCTCACTTCCCATTTGTTTAAGAATGTTTGATGGAAGGCTTGGAGATCGTTAATACTATGGGGGGTTAAACCTTTAAACCATTTTCTTGCTTCTCCCCCCAAAATTTGAGCAAATAGTCTCAACTTGACAGAATCATCATCAATTTCGTTTCTGTTAAAGTAGTCATTCATCTTGTCCACATGTTGAGATGCTGTTATAGTATTACTAGCATCATATAATGGAATTTTGGACTAATAGTCCTGTGGAAGATTGGCTAATGGTACAGGAAGGACCAAGGGAGCATACCATGTTGCCATGGCAGGAGGTGGAGGTGGATTTACAGAAGGGAAAGTGGGCTGAGGTGAAGTGGTTTGAACAGTGGATGTAGGGTGAGTAGAAGTGGATGGACCAGGAGTAGACTGTTGAGATGATCTTGGATGAGAGACACCTAAATTGTGAAGGAAATGTAAATCAGGAGGTGTTGTTTCCCTGTTACCAGGATGTTCACTTGTTTCGGGAGATGAAAGTGAAGATTTAGAGTCTAACTGGATTATATCATCAAATGACCTAGTCCTAAATGGGTTCACTAAGTCAGTTTGTGATTGTTGCAGAGCTGAAAGATTTTCAGGGACTGAATTAGCTCTCAAGGGTGATCTAAAAACAGTTAATAATTTGACCTTAGGAGACTTCCAAAGGATACTTTCTGGATTATCAAATATCTCAGGCGGGTTAGGGTCTAGATGGGCTCTAGTGTGAATCTTTTTAGAAGCCACTATGCTATGTTGTTTAGACCTAAAACAAGAAAAGTTCAACCGGATATGACAATCTTGGAGAGGTTAACCAATCTGTTTTTACAATTTTAAATCCCACAGTCCTCTAACTGAGTTTGAATGATTTTATAATGATAAGGGTTCTTCCCAGTGGATTCTTAAGGTCTGCTAGGATTTTGGAGTCGCCAAGTGGAAATTTTTAGCTCCTTTCAGAGGTAAAAGGTCTTATGGTCCACCACCATGTTTATTTAATTCCAATCTGAAATATTTTTGGGTGTTTTTTGAATTGTTTTATTTATGGTTTAGAAGAATGTCCTAACTTTTCCTCAAAACTTAGCTATGGTTATGAAACAAAGACAATCTATCCTTATGGCTAAGCTAGCCGATTTTCCAAGGTTAGATGAAAACTTAAAAGAATCCTAGGGTTGACCTAGTTTGTCACTGATTCAAACAAGCTCCATCATGATTACCATTTCTTGGTAGTGCTTGAAAAGGCTACTTTTTACTCTCAAAATGCTCTCGAATAAAGGGTTTTCTGATGGCCTCTAAAAGGTATTAAAAACACTCAGTCCCCAGCGGAGTCGCCAGAAATGTTAGGTTCTGGTGGCTCAAGCTGGTTAATAAAGCAAGCACTCTATGAACCCAACCGCAAGCTTCTTTATGAATGGGTTTGAATGTAAAAGATTCTGAGTTTTGAGTCCACAGCGGAGTCGCTAGAAATGTTAGGTCTCTGTACTTTATTAGCAATATTGGGAGAGTCCAATCACAGAGTTAACATCATTTCAACCAAACTTTGGGATTCTAGGATCTAGCCCTCCTGAATCCGGAGAGGGATCTCTCCAATATGTGCAAAGATGGATATTGTCTTTGAAAAGCTTAAGGTAATGATATTAGGCTAGTTATGAAGGCCAAGGGTTTTGTTTTGTTTTGGATGGTTGAGCATGAAATGTTACTTGAGGGGAAAGTCCTAAGTGCGAAAAGTTTCAAAAGTGAGAAGTTGCAAGCAAATAGAACAGTTTTGGCATATAGATAGATATAACGCTGGTTTTTAGTCCATTGGGCTATGGAGTCATATCTGGGCTTTAATTGAACAACAACATCAAGTGTGATCCAAGGGGCAAGTCATCTATACCACAAGATTATTGAGATTAAAATGATGAAATGGAAACATTAAAATTTTGGAGGGGTGGAAACTGATAATAATTTCTCAGAGGATTTATAGTCAGTCCAAACAAGAAAAGCCTTTTAAGTAACTATTTTAAAACCAACCAAGGACAGGGCTAACCATAGACTTCTTGGGCAAGTTCTTATTAAAGCAGCTTAATTGACAAACAATCCAATAATCCACATAATTACCTTCAGAAAGTATGAAAACACATAAGAAAAACAGAGTGTAACTTAAGATCAGATAAAGTACTTTTAAACCTAGTCTGCTTTCAGTCAACACCAAGGGAAACTTTTAGAATCTGCCTTTGGAGAAAAGAATCTAGGAATCAGGGCAAACCATATCTTCTCTAGTCTAGCTTTAATAGCAAATAATGGAAATAACATTCGAGAACAATGTTTGAGCAAACAGAAGGACGAGGGAACGCCAACATTCCTAACTGTTTAAACTGTATTGAATCATTCTTAAATAAACAAATTTGAAGAAAACATTAAGATAAAGATTTCTCAGCCAGAGAAGGTTACTGCTATACAGAAAATCCTAACCCTGTTTAAACTGTTCTTTACAGAGGGAAAATGAACAATATGGCATACATAGAAGGAAAACGATTAACAAAGAAAGAAGCACTTCACCAGTGATAAAGACTAGGATCCCAAGAAACAACTTTTATATTGATGTCAAACCAGTTACAATATTCAAGTCCAATGTTTCAGTTCAGCAATCATCTTCACTATTCAACCTAACTACTCTAGCACAAACAGAGCTTCAAGGGCCAGTGAACACTATGTACAAATAGAAGTCTCGAGCTCAAGTGTATTTCAAAGTTCTGCAACCAACAACTCCTCATCTTTTGTAGAAGTACTTATAGGAAGATGAGGAGGTGAGATTTTAACAAAATATCTCAAGGACAGTTAATGCAGAGTGAAGACTTCTTGGCCCTTTGAGAGGCTCGGGGGAAAAATTTACAGGTGGATCCTGTTGAAGCATTTCTATGTCTATCAAAGCTCGATTCAGAAGCTTTGTTTGACTTCAAAGAGATACATTGTATGTTTTGGAGTCACTCTGCAGATATTTTATTCATTGGTCTCCTTGCAGAAATAACTTCTTGGCAATGTTGGAGGCAGATATTTCTTCGAGCAATAACTTCGGCCTCTGTTATGAATGGTTTGAGGTGACAGGTGGCTCTTTGGTAGCTGAGGAATCAATTTGCCTCAAGTTGTGGCGGTGGAGGCTTTCTGTCTGATAAAACACTTTAGGTTTTCCTTAAACTGTGTTTTGAGTCGGGGATTAGGCTTTTGATAACTGTCTTAGCCGTAATCCCCGTAATACTGTCTTCAATCTTCTTCTGTTGTGCTTTATTCTCAAAACTGATACTCTTTAACTGTTCTTTCGAATAAAAGAGTGTCTTGTCAATGTGCAGGGCCACGCTGGGCTTTTCGGCATCAATGCTCATGAAACATTGACAAATTATTGAATCCAACTGTGTGAATGGTTCCTTTTAGTAGCTACGAAGGCGCAGGAAACGTCGTTCCCAACCCTCGCTTTTCTTCGTGATACAACGGAAAACCATTGAAAACACCTGCATAAAACAAAAAACAATTAAGAAATCCTGCGAAATGGGTTAGACTGCTTCAGAAGGCAGGAGAGGAGCATAGCCGTCGGATGAAGGCAACCAACGGTGGAGGTCTGCATAGAAAGGCAAAAAGAATAGCGGGAGAATGGAGGAAGCTGATTTGGTGTCAGTCAGTGACGTGATCCCAGATCTAGTGGGAAGGAATCTCAGCTAAGAGTGAAAAAGAGATCAATTGAAAATTCAGTCACAGTCCATTGCTGTGGTTAAATTGGCGGGTTTTGAAATGGCGGTAAGACTTGCGATCGGAGGGAATAAGGACCGTTGGATAGGCGGGAAATGGACAGCCCAGATTTAATCGGAGGATCGCAATCGGGGAGGTCACAAAACAACATGCGATTGAAACTTCGCGATTGAGCCCTTTGCGATTGAGCGCTGGCCGTTTGATCGGCTTACGATCAATGGTGGAGATAAGTTTTTAGAACGAACCGGCAGAAACCCTTATAATATATCAAAACCCCAAGTTTTTAATATAAACGAAGGTTTAATGTATCAGGGCGGAAATAAAATATATACAAAGGATAGGCGCCCGCCTGCGGGGCCTTCGGATATATGGATCGCAAAGGGCCCGGGGCTTAGTACATCAAAGGCCAATCGCAATCGGAATCATGGCCCTGGTCTTTCTGATCAACCCATTGTGAATTCATCGATCGCGATTGCGCGATCGGTCTTTTTAATCTAACCATTTTATTTTTAACATGTGACTTTGGCTCATTAAATCAAAACTTTGGAAAAGAGGGTTTTTGTAATTTACAAAGGAAAAATGGGTCGGAAATGAAATATTCACAAGATTTAAGCGCCGAGGGTGGGCTCAGGGTTATATGAAAATAATATGATCGGGGGTCTTAAGCAGCAAGGCTAATCGCAATCGGAACTTTTGGAGTATGGCAAAGACTTGTGTCTTTGATTATTTCCGATGCGATTAGCACCTTAACATATTAGCAAGTGGTTCCAGACCCAAAGCGTATGGTGGGGAAGTGGTTTAGGGCTTAGCCCAAGGGGCTTAGGTCCATAGCAATGAAACTTTGTTTTTTATGAAAAATTTCAAGGTTTTAAATGGATTTGGGGGTTCCGGCACAGCTCAAAAAGAAGTTTTAAACCATGTCAGGAGGATTTTTATGAATGGAAGGAGAAACTTATGAAAATTAGGGAAATAATATGGAGAAAAGGGGGAGTAAATGAAGGTTATTTATGAGTGGGAGAAAGGGAAAAAATGATGGTTTCTTACAGGAAATCAGCAGAATTAATAGGGAAAGTGATGAAGATTTTGGACAGAGGCATGAGGCCTACAAGGAGTCTTCAAGAGCCAACAATTTTTAGTGATAAAATTTGTTCCTTGGAGGCTCAAAAAAGATCTTAGCCACCTTTTGGTATAACAAAATATTATAGGTGGCTAACAAGCTCATCATCTTGTTCAATCTCAACAATTATAAATAGAGGAACATTTTGAATTGTAAGGTAGTAGAGAAATGAAGAGCTATTGATGCGATCTGTGGTTTAGTATATCTGTTTGGGTTTTTGGGGAACAGACTCCTGCTGGCTGTGTGCGTGAAGATCTAGAGTCCTGCTATGTGCTAACCCTGCTGCTGTGTGCGTAGGCTGGGACGGGTATTGTAAGAGGGAATTGATGAATAGAAAGATTGTGTTGAGAACTAAATCTATGTGTAATGTTTTTGCGAATCATTGGTGATTGTTGTATTATGCGCATTCTGTATTCAAGCTGTGAAAGATCTATGTAAGTGTGTTTACTGTATCTGGATCTGTCTGTTCTGTTTTATGCAATATTGTGCTACTGTCATAGAAGTATATAATTATCAAACACTATAGGCCTTGCGCACGTGGATGCGAAAATAGAAATGTGAACCCTGCGCAAAAAGAAGTGATCTGGGCATCAAGGGACCAGACGCAGCTCTGCTTGCATTACCTACCCTTTCTTAGGGTGTGGAAAGATGGTTCCAACACCCACCCATACTACTTCGGGTGAAACTTTGACCTGCGCAAGTGAGTCACTGCCGAAAGGGCTAGTAGTATAGGGGTTTGTTGGCAAACCTTGAACTCCGAACCTGGGTCAGGACCCCTCGTGCCAACAATTAGGGTAGCAAGATTATTGGAAAACTGTAGTAGAAGAAGAAAATTTTATGACCTCTATTGTTTAAAACCCTAACAAAATAAAAGGAAAATTATAATTTACGTGAGGCACATCTTAGTGCTTGGATTGAGAGAAGCTGCAAATAAAACAAGAAAAGGGGAAAACCCTTAGACTTGTGCTGGCGAAGAATTAAAAACATTTAGTAATTAACCATATCCTAGAACGAGAACCTTACCATCAAGTTGTAAAATATGGAAGGGGAAGCAAAAGCGACACCACAAACACTCCCAACAACACTGCAAGAAGAATGTGATATGGTTACTAAATAGAATCCCCTATTTTCTTTTAAAAAAAGAGCAACTAAATGTCAGTCGAAATGCATAGAAGTGAGCAAGAGTTAAACCAAGACAAAAAATACTCTAGGTTAGCACGAGTGACCACGAGAAACCTTGTAAGTAAGTGTAAGGGGGTTAGGGTTTAATAACCCTTCTTTCCAACTACTTTAGCCTCTGATCCTCCAACGGTTGAACATCCACCAATCATCTAACATATAATCCATCAGGGCACAATGATGATAGGTGGGTGGGAGGGAAGTTATTCTCAAATAGAATGCCTTATGACATAATTACTAAATATAAATTTTAGAGTTAGAAAATCATGTTAAAAATATAAATTTATGCTTGATAAAAAATTACTTATTGAATGTTCTAAAATTTATTTTCCTAGATTTCATCAACACTATTAACTTGAAACTTTCATGAACATTATTAGTTTGAATATTCTTCCTTTTGTTTATCACTATTATTCATGTTTAAAAAAAATGCAAAAATATGGTGTAATCTTAACTTGAATGTTTGTAGAATGAATAATGATAATACTAAAGCTCCACATATGGTAGCAACCAACCTATTTGAATATAAAACATAGGGTGGATGAGGATTGAACATGTAGTGAAGGTAACTTATGGATACCTTATCCTAGATAGCATATTAAAGAATTTTGGATGAATAGTAGATGTAATATAATTCAGAATTAATAAATATGCAATGTGATGATGATAACTGTAAACACTGTGAAACCATCGCTATTAGTGTTCAAATTGAACACGTCACAGCCCGTCCGGAGGGGTCTAGTACGTCTTAGAAGGGCGATGTTAAAATTATACGTCAAAAAAAATGTAGATTTTTCTTTCCGCTGGTTTAAAAAAAAATTTAAATAATATGAGGAAATGTCAGCTGAAGAGCTATCACCGGAGGGATAAATTTCCAGATATGTCCCGAGTCCTGATGTTGGGCCCCTGGTTGCACTTTCATTTCTCTCATTTTTAATATCGTACGCAGTAACGCAGCCATTGTTTGAACAGTTGGTTCTGGCAATTACTTTAAAGTCATTCATCCATCGTTTCAACTGTCAGTTTGGGTAATTACTTTGAAGTAATACAATATTTTACGATCTTTTAATTAATTCATATGAATATCCAACGACTTCAGCTGTATATATTTTCATTTTCTAGCGCTACTGCTTTGACAAAAAAATATATTCATAGTTCTTGGTTCTACCATTTTAGTGTGTTTCTTCATTGCTGTGGTCGTTTCTACAATTTTAGCTTGTTTCTTCATTGCTGTGGTTGTTTCTTGAGGATATAGAAGTGAATTTGAGTTTTTAAGGTCTGTGCACAGCATTTGCAATGGTTTATTCATCGTGGGATGAGAGACAATGGTTTATTCATCGTGGGAGGAGAATTTGTACATGGAAACGTTGGTTGAGTAGGCAGAGTTCGTGGACAAAGTGACCAAAGGTGTGGAGGGGGAGGAGCGCATAGTGGAGGAGGGAAACCTGCTATTTATTTCCTACAAGAATGTGATCGGTGTTTACAGGGCCTCCGGGAGGAGCAAAAGGAGGATAGCAGGGGCAATGATGAGCATAGGGTCACAGTGGAGGAGCTCACAGTGGTACAGGGCCAAAGTGAAAGCGGAGCTTCCCAAGATCTCTGAGGGCATTCTCCGCCTCCTCCACTCCCATCTCATCCCTTCTTCCAGTGTCCCAGAGTCCAAGGTCTTCTATCTCAAGATGAACCATGGTTTAGGAAAGGCACCGAGAGGAAGGAGACCGCCAAGAACACTTTGATTGCTTACAAGTCTGCGCGGTAGAGCTGGCTCCAATGCACCTATTAGGATAGTGCTATCTTAGCTTCTCTCTGTTTTACTATGAGATTTTGAATTCGCCAAAAATAGCGTGTAATCTCACAAAACATGCATTTGATGAGGCAATTGTGGAGTGAACTCCCATCATGCAACAAGAGGATATGTGGACCATAAGACAAGCAAGAGGATCCGTGGAAGAGATGAAATATTAATTTAATCAAAAACGTTTCCACCATTTGCTGAGAATAATAGAAGACATTGTTGAGGGCAAGAGAATAAGATCAGAAGAGGGATGGGAATGTTTGTGTATGGAGGCACCAAGGCGGCCACTCCCATCACATGGAGTTCATTCCGATATATAACTCTTCTGAGGGGTCTCTCAGGAACCAAGGAACTCCACAGAAGAACTTTTCAGTCGTTGGGTCTTCGCGAGTTGCATCGCAATGTGGTCAAGAATAACACATCTGAGGTCATAGGTATGATTAACAAGGTGTTTCCTTCAATCACTCAGACCATCTCAATTTTTTTAATCTGCTATTTTTTCAGATGGAGGAACTATGAATATTTGTATCGTTTACAAAAACTTAAATGCAGTTTTTTTTATCTTTACATGCTTGATAAATATAGAACAAAATGTCTCTTTTTCGGACGGGGCATTGCTCTATTTCAATGAGCCAAATCTAGCCCAAATGACCAAAAAAGCAACGAACCAAATTAGTTCAAATTACCATAAAATTAGTTTAAATGTATGTGGTTGATGCCATAGATCGAGTCAGGGATTTCTTTATTCCAGGAGCCAAATCCTGACCAATTCACCAAAAAAAAATCCAAATCTATACCAAATCACCAGAAATTCAGTTTAAATTTAGTTTAAATGTATGTGGTCGATACCACAAATCAAGTCAGGCATTGCTCTATTCCAACCAGTGATCAAATTTGAAGGGCTGGTGTTATTTTCAATTAGAAGGGTATATATTCAGGCAACCCTTCTATACTGAAAAGCTTTAAAAAAAATTACAATTCAATTGACAATAATATATTATTTTTACATTTCATTTTCGATCAATTTTATTCTAATAGTTTCCTTAAATCATTTATGTTGAATCTATATTATGAATATGTATTAAGAACTTAAATGTCGACATAAGTGATGTTCTTTTATCATAAGCACTTTTGATTTCTACTTTTTGTTTTTCTTATTTTTTTAAGACCTATTTGATTTATAGGACCTTTTCTAGTATAATCAGAATTGAACATCCAATTTAACCATAAATTTAGTAAAGAAATGTTGGTTTATATTTAAAGATATAGACCTTTTCTCTTCTAGTATAATCAAAACTGAATATCTAATTTAATCAGAGATTTTGTTGAGAAATGTTGATTTTTTCCCAAAAATAAGGAGCTAAGAAAATTATGTTAATATATTGGAAATTGCAAGAGTTAGATCACCTTTTTTTTTATTAAATTTCATCACAACTATATTGACATATTTTTTTTAACTATAAAATAAAAATTTAAATTTAAAAACAAAATTTAGATTTTTCATTGATGTACCTGTGAAATCATCTAGTTGTTGAGATTGCATGTTTTCAGATGCCCTAGGAATTTTTGATGTCTCTGACTTGATATGTTCATTCACTACATACATTTAAACCGACTTTTGCTGATTTGACGTCTTTGACTTGATATGTTCATTCACTACATACATTTAAACCGACTTTTTGCTTATTTGGGTTGGAATAGAGCAATGCCTGACTTGATTTGTGGTATCGACCACATACATTTAAACTAAATTTAAACCGAATTTTTGGTGATTTGGTATAGATTTGGATTTTTTTTCGGTGAATTGGTCATGATTTGGCTCATGGAATAAAGAAATCCCTGACTCGATCTATGGCATCGACCACATACATTTAAACTAATTTTCTGGTAATTTGAACTAATTTAGGTCGTTGCTTTTTTGGTCATTTGGGCTGGATTTGGCTCGTTGAAATAGAGCAATGCCCCGTCCGAAAAAAGAGACATTTTGTTCTCTATTTATCAAGCATGTAAAGATAAAAAACAACTGCATTTAAGTTTTTGTAAACGATACAAAGATTCATAGTTCCTCCATCCAAAAAAATAGCAGATTAAAAAAATTGAGATGGTATGAGTGATTGAAGGAAACACCTTGTTAATCATACCTCTGACCTCAGATGTGTTATTCTTGACCACAGTGCGATGCAACTCACGAAGACCCAACGTCTGAAAAGTTTTTCTGTGGAGTTCCTTGGTTCCTGGGAGACCCCTCAGAAGAGTTATATATCGGAATGAACTCCATGTGATGGGAGTGGCCGCCTTGGTGCCTCCATACACAAACATTCCCATCCCTCTTCTGATCTTATTCTCTTGCCCTCAACAATGTCTTCTATTATTCTCAACAATGGTGGAAACGTTTTTAATTAAATTAATATTTCATCTCTTCCACAGATCCTCTTGCTTGTCTTATGGTCTACATATCCTCTTGCTGCATGATGGGAGTTCACTCCACAATTGCCTCATCAAATGCATGTTTTGTGAGATTACACGCTATTTTTGGTGAATTCAAAATCTCATAGTAAAACAGAGAGAAGCTAAGATAGCACTATCCTAATAGGTGCATTGGAGCCAGCTCTACCTCGCAGACTTGTAAGCAATCAAAGTGTTCTTGGCGGTCTTCTTCCTCTCGGTGCCTTTCCTAAACCATGGTTCATCTTGAGATAGAAGACCTTGGACTCTGGGGCACTGGAAGAAGGGATGAGATGGGAGTGGAGGAGGCGGAGAATGCCCTCAGAGATCTTGGGAAGCTCCGCTTTCACTTTGGCCTTGTACCACTGTGAGCTCCTCCACTATGACCCCATGCTCATCATTGCCCCTGCTCTCCTCTTTTTGCTCCTCCCGGAGGCCCTGTAAACACCGATAACGTTCTTGTAGGAAATAAATAGCAGGTTGCCCTCCTCCACTATGCGCTCCTCCCCCTCCACACCTTTGGTCACTTTGTCCACGAACTCTGCCTGCTCAAGCAACTTTTCCATGTACAAATTATCCTCCCACGATGAATAAACCATCGTCTCTCATCCCACGATGAATAAACCATTGCAAATGTTGTGCACAGACCTTAAAAACCCAAATTCACTTCTATATCCTCAAGAAACAACCACAGCAATGAAGAAACAAACTAAAATTGTAGAAACGACCACAGCAATGAAGAAACACACTAAAATGGTAGAACCAAGAACTATGAATATATTTTTTTGTCAAAGCAATAGCGCTAGAAAATGAAAATATAAACAGCTGAAGTCGTTGGATATTCATATGAATTAATTAAAAGATCGTAAAAGATTGTGTTACTTCGAAGTAATTACCCAAACTGACAGTTGAAACGATGGATGAATGACTTTAAAGTAACTGCCAGAACCAACCGTTCAAACAATGGCTGCGTTAGTGCGTACGATATTAAAAATGAGTGAAATGAAAGTGCAACCAGGGGCCCAACATCAGGACTCGGGACATATCTGGAAATTTATCGCTCCGGTGATAGCCCTTCAGCTGACATTTCCTCATATTATTTAATTTTTTTTTAAAACCAACGGAAATAAAAATCTACATTTTTTTTTACGTATAATTTTAACATCGCCCTTCTGAGACGTACTAGACCCCTCCGGACGGGCTGTGACATGTTCAATTTTGAACACTGATTCCAACCCAAATCAGCAAAAAGTCGGTTTAAATGTATGTAGTGAATGAACATATCAAGTCAGAGACATAAAAAATTCCTAGGGCATCTGAAAACATGCAATCTCAACAACTAGATGATTTCACGGGTACATCAATGAAAAATCTAAATTTTGTTTTTAAATTTAAATTTTTATTTTATAGTTAAAAAAAATATGTCAATATAGTTGTGATGAAATTTAATAAAAAAAAAGGTGATCTAACTCTTGTAATTTCCAATATATTAACGTAATTTTCTTAGCTCCTTATTTTTGGGATAAAATCAACATTTTTCAACAAAATCTCTGATTAAATTAGAT
The DNA here is from genome assembly GCA_034641835.2 of Pinus albicaulis. NCBI lineage: Eukaryota > Viridiplantae > Streptophyta > Pinopsida > Pinales > Pinaceae > Pinus > Pinus albicaulis. Next base: position 96,518 of record JAXQQM020058223.1, read on the forward strand.
ATTCAGTTTTGATTATACTAGAAGAGAAAAGGTCTATATCTTTAAATATAAATCAACATTTCTTTACTAAATTTATGATTAAATTGGATATTCAATTCTAATTATACTAGAAAAGGTCCTATAAATCAAATAGGTCTTAAAAAAATAGGAAAAACAAAAAGTAAAAATCAAAAGTGCTTATAATAAGAAGAACATCACTTATGTCGACATTTAAGTTCTTAATACATATTCATAATATAGATTCAACATAAATGATTTAAAGAAACTATTAGAATAAAATTGATCCAAAATAAAATATAAAAATAATATATTATTGTCAATTAAATTGTATTTTTTTTTAAAGCTTTTCAGTATAGAAGGTTCCTGAATATATATACCCTTCTAATTGAAAATAACACCAGCGGTTCAAATTTGATCACTGATCGCTATCCAATTGCTCTCCCTAAATCTTCGCTTCAAACCATTCCACTTGTTATCCATAATATCTTGATTCCAAGAGGCAAAGGTTCGCTAAAACTAACCAATAAAATCATCTTCGAATTATGACAGAGCAAACGCACATGTGATGTGTAGTCAACGAATGGTGTGTGGTCACCCATGAGTGTACGGCGAGCCTTATTTCAGCTGCCATAGGCCCATGGCCGCTGATCAGCGGCCTGGCCGCATTAATGGGCCTATGGCAGCTGAAATAAAGCTCGCCATTAGTGTATCGTATTGATAAAGTTTAACAGTACAGCTCCACTAAACGAAATTTCCTGGCACTTCTCTCGTCGCTTACAGCGCTCCACTAATTGCTTTACCGGCGCTTCCTCTGTAAAAACGTGGAGGACTGGGTCAGGAGAGGGAAATAAGATACTCAGAAATCTGCTGTTTTCAAGCGCGGTTTTGTTTTCAGCTTATTGGTAAGTATTGAGAGACACAGCACAACAAAGGCCGAGTTGGGCTACTTTGGAACTTCAACCAGACTAGTATGGCATCCTCTTCCACCTCTGCGTCCACCTGTGTTTATGACATCTTTATTAACCACCGAGGGCCTGATTGCAAGAAAACATTGGCCACCTATCTGTACGATCGCCTTTCCAAACATGGATTGAGGGTATTCCTCGACCAGCGGGAATTGCAAGAGGGAGATCCCTTCCCTTCCCAGATCGAAGGCGCTATTCGCACAGCGTCTGTTCATATAGCTATTTTCTCACCCAGATATGCGGAATCCATCTGGTGTTTGAAAGAGCTGGTCTTGATGTTGGAGTCCAAGAAAACTATCATCCCGGTCTTCTACGGCGTCCAGCCATCAGAACTTCGGTGGACGCAGCGAGAAACTGGACTCTATGATACAGTCTTGCGCATGTTCCCCTGGGTTCGTTGCATCCTTTGCTGTACCAGGGATGAAAATGGAGTGTATGCTCGATCCCTGAGTTACCTCCAAGAGAAGAAGACAATCGATCCTCAAACTGGTCAAAAGAAGCCTCGATACGACTCCAACATTATTGCAAAGTGGAGGGAGGCTCTTTCTCATGTTGCAAACATAAGCGGTTTCGACATGGAAACTTATAATGGGTATGACTATGAACTCCAACTCTTGTTGTTAGTGTTAGCTTTAATTTGTTGCATTTATGTGATTTATGACTAGTAATTGTGTAATCCGAATATTGTCCAGTGACGAGCAGCAGCTCCTCGAAAAGGTAGTGGAAGGAGTGTTGAAGAGATTTCCCAGAAAACTCCATGTATCCAAATATCCAATCGCTTTGGATCAGAAATTACAAGATTTTGAAAGGGAAATGAATTTTCAGCGGCAAAGCGAGCAGACTAGAGTTATGGGTATTGTGGGACTAGGAGGGGTTGGAAAAACGACCCTTGCAAAAGAATTTTTTAACCGTCAGGTATCCACCTACAATCGATCTTGTTTTTTGTCTAATGTAAGAGACAAACCTTTAAATTCTTTGCAGACCATGCTTCTTAAGGACTTGGCTCAATGGAATGGACAAATAAACAGCTCCGATGAAGGTATAGAGCTGCTCACAAAGTATCTCTCATCTTGCAAAGCTCTCATCATTTTAGACGATGTGGATCATATTCAGCAGATGGATGCATTACTTTTGCCAGTGAAGGATGTCCTTCAGCCAGGTAGCTTAATTTTAGCTACATCTCGCAATAAGGATGTTCTTAAAAGCGCAGGAATTGTAGAGTCGTCCATCTACAAGCTAACAGGACTCGATCGACAACACTCAGAAAAACTCTTCTGCTCACACGCGTTCCAACAATCTCATCCTGTTGAAGGATTTGAAGAAGTAGTTCAAAAGTTTTTGAATGCATGTGATGGGTTGCCGTTATCTCTTATGGTGCTTGGCGCGCATCTGCATGGAAAAATTGATTTGAAGTATTGGGAAGCCCAATTGCGCAAAATCTCCAAAGCACTTCCCATGGATATCCAAAAAAGCCTTAAGGTTAGCTATGACGGCCTTGATGAAGAGGAGACGCAGATATTCCTAGACGTGGCTTGCTTCTTTATAAGAGAAGACAAGGATACAGCCATAAGAATCTGGGATGGATCCGGGTGGGAAGGAGAGCTTGGTTTTCTGAACTTAGAAAACAAGTGTCTTCTGGCGGTAGACGAGCAGAATCGAATAACAATGCACGATCATCTTCGGGATCTGGGCAGAGATCTCGCGGAGAAAGAGCCTCCACACTGTCCGCGGCGTCTTGGGCGCCCAACTGACAACCTTCTTAATCTGTCCGACCAATCACATGTACGTATTTTGAAGCTTTACATCGCCTCCGGAAATAGTGTTGTGCTCTGAAGTTTTGAATTCTGAAACTAATTTGAATAAATGCCATTGTGTTATCATGATTAAGTTTTAAATTGTTTAAATGATTTGCATAAATATCAATCATGTTTTAGGTACGAGGAATTAACATGGTTCCCCAATGGCCTCCGCGATTGTTAGAAAAGATTGCGGGACAAATGAGCAGTGTGCAGCTGGTTATGGCTGAAGGTGATTCTGTTCAAAGCATATTCAGCGCTGCACAAACACCCCAAGTAATATGGCTACGCTGGGATAAATTTCCGTACCCCTCCCTACCTTCATGGATTCCACTGGAGAATTTAAGAGTTTTGCAAATAAAGGGGGACAAATTCGAAATGATCTGGACACACGAATCCCAGGTAATCATGTAATTTTGTATGTTTTTCCTTTTATCATTATTGTAAAAAATTTCTTGCTCTAGAACAGTCCACAGAAGCAGAGCGTCAAACATACTTTGAAAATGTGAACAATGCAGGTACCTGTGCAGATCAGGGAGTTGCATATTCATTCTCTCGTCCCCAATATTCCAAAGTCTATTGGGATGCTGAAGCATCTTGAAAAATTAGTTCTGGGCACTGAAAAACATAATAATACTGGTCTGAGAACTTTGCCCGAGGAATTTGGTGATCTGGAGTCCTTAAAATACTTGAAGTTAAGTGGCTACTCTGAGATTGAGTGGCTACCAGAGTCCTTTGGCAAATTGACAAACCTCCAAACTATTCACCTGTCATGCCACTCTCTGCAGATGCTCCCACACTCCTTCGGCAACTTAGTGAACCTCCAAACCATTCACCTGTCCTGCTCCAGTCTGCAGATGCTCCCAGACTCCTTGGGCAACTTAGTGAACCTCCAAACCATTCACCTGTCCCACTTCCCTGGTCTGCAGATGCTCCTAGACTCCTTCGCCAACTTAGTGAACCTCCGATTCATTGACCTGTCCAACTGCTCCAGTCTGCAGATGCTCCCAGACTTCTTCGGCAACTTAGTGAACCTCCAAACCATTCGCCTGTCCCACTGCTCCAGTCTGCAGATGCTCCCAGACTCCTTAGGCAACTCAGTGAACCTCCAATTCATTGACCTGCCCAACTGCTCCAGTCTGCAGATGCTCCCAGACTCCTTCGGCAACTTAGTGAACCTCCGAACCATTGACCTGTCCTACTGTTCCAGTCTGCAGATGCTCCCAAACTCCTTCGGCAACTTAGTAAATCTTCTAATCATTGACCTGTCCTACTGCTCCAGTCTGCAGATGCTCCCAGACTCCTTCGCCAACTTAGTGAACCTCCAAACCGTTGGCCTATCCGGCTGCTCCCATTTGCAGATGCTCTCAGACTCCTTCGGCAACTTAGCTAACATCCAAACTATTGACTTGTCTGGTTGCTCCCAGACTCCTTCGGCAACTTAGCTAACATCCAAACTATTGACTTGTCCGGTTGCTCCCATCTGCAAATGCTCCCAGTTTCCTTTAGCAACTTATTACCGAACCTCCGAAGCATGAAATTGTTAGGTACAGGCTTAAAAGACTTGCCTAGTGCTCTTGAATACTTCGGTAATTTAAAAATTCGGCATTTAGGAAGCAATTCGTTAGAAATACTCTCATTCAGTTTTCCGAGGAGCTTGGAGGAATTGGAGCTCCACTTTTGCCACGGATTCAAATGTTTGCCTGACTGCATTAGAAGGTTGACTCAGTTGAGAAAGTTGATAATCAAAGAGATGAACACTCCTGAAGTGTTTAAAATAGAGGATTGCCAGCCAAGAGACCCGCCATTCATAAAAGATGGAGCGGAAATTGAAACATTTAGCAATTCAAGAGTTGCTTCAGAGGTATCCTATTCTGAAGATGTTTTCCCCAACCTTCAATATGTCGAAATTGTGGATTGTAATAGTCTGGCGGAGGTTGGAGCGTTGCCAACAACAGTGACAACTCTGGACTTGAGGGGTTGTGGTGCATTGAGGAAAGTCGGAGGGCTTTGTAGTCTCTCAAAACTACAAGCGCTGTATATTTGCCGGTGCATGGAATTGGAGGAGTTGCCAAGTACTGAAACGGATTGTAATGCTCTGGTGGAGGTTGGAGCGTTTCCACCAACACTGATAACTCTGGACTTGAGTGGTTGTGGTGCACTGAGGAAAATAGGAGAGCTTTGTGGTCTCTCTAAACTAGAGTAGCTGAACATTAGCGGGTGCATGGAATTGGAGGAGCTGCCAAGTATTGAAACATTGGTATCTTTGAAATACTTGTATCTAAACCGTTGTGTGAAGCTGAAGAGAATACGGGGGGTTATTGCAGTGTACGCAGCTTAGGCTTCCTAAATGTTAACCGTTGTGTGAAGCTGAAGAGAATACGGGGGTTATTGCAGTGTAGGCAGCTTAGGCATCTAAATGTTAGTGGGTGCTCTGGGTTAGAAGAGGTGGAAGGTGTTGAACATTGTACATGGTTGAGGCATATTTATGTCTTTGGATGTCACAAATTACAGTGTCCGGTGTCACTGACGATCTGAAGATTTACTGTTCTCAAAGGAAGTTTTCTTAAATTTAATGGCTACCACTTTCACCTTCAAAGTGACCTGTGTACTAGTCTCTGATGAAGGTTGACATAAGGATACTGAAATTCCCTCTCCCTCGGCACTATTAATTCAAATTATATATTTTTTTGGGCATGTTACTCGAGTGTGGATTGTTCATTTTTAAGAACAGAGTACAGAACTGTGGATTGTTCATTTTTAAGAAGAGAGTACAGAACTGTGAATTGATATGGTGTTGATAAATTTAAGTATGTCTTTATTTGTATTTGTGTGATATTTGGTTGACATGAAAACCTCTGCTGTTCACGTATTTCTTTCTGGCCGAATAAAAAGTTCATGTAAAATTAAATAATTATTGTTAAAAGTTTGCATTATAATTTGAAAAAGACCAAGGTTTGATATTTTACATTTGAGTTTTTACAAATAAATATAATATATATATTTAAAATTTATTGATAATATTATTATTTAATTTTTAACAATAGTATTTAATTTTATTCTTATATTCCAGTAACAAATGCTCCTCTTTTTAAGCAATTTAATGTTCATCTGAATGATTTTGTCTGGGCTAATTCACATTCATTTCATTCTTTTTATGGGTTATTTTATTAATATAAAAATGGTTTTATTTGGGATTGAAAATGTCTTGTATTAAAAAATAATTTAATTTTTATATTACTTATATTTTTATAATAATATATATATAAATGGATTATATAAATAATTTAAATATATTTAAAAAATGTTGTTTATTTTTTAAAAATAAATAATTTTGATTAAATATTTATTTATTATAATAATAATAATTTAATTTTAAAACTATAACTAAATGACATTTAATGAGTATATGAGTTATTTTTTAATAAAATATTTTTTCTTATATAATAATTTAATTATTATTAAAATTTAAATATTTATACTTTAATTATTTATATTTTTAGTATGTTGATTTTAAATTCATTTTCATTTTAGATTTAAGACTTTTGTGACCCAAAAATTTAATTAAATTACAAAATAGGGAGGGGAGATTTATTTATTTATTTACTTTTTTGAATGAATACATCAAATAAATGAATAAATAAAATTAATGAATTAATTAGGTAAAAATATATAATAATGAATTATATATATATATATATATATATATATTATTAAAAATAAAAATAAAAACACTACCTAGGGAGAGTAGAGGTCCAGCTCTTACTTAATTTCCAACCATCATCACGGTTGAGATTCTCAACATGTCGTTCAATTTCGATCGCCTCCCTTAATTTCCTATGGTAGAAGTGATCTACTTTGGCAACGACTTTGGAATCCTCAATACAAACATGGTGACAGGATTTTTCCACATGCCTGCCAGCGCTTTGTTTTTTAATCATAATTTTATTTGCACTTAAATTGAATTAAAGTCTCTTTTATCATTTTCCTTTTAAAACTTTCATCTCATCTTAATTATATTTATTAATATAAACTAAAATACATTTTCATAAATTGCTATACTTTATTATTATTTTTTATTATTATTAATATCATATTACAGATTTCAATATTTTCCAGAATTTAAAACCCCTATATAAATGATTTTAAAAACACGG
>JAXQQM020077829.1:0-146770 GCA_034641835.2 Pinus albicaulis
CCAAAATTTCAATCTCCGTTTCTTCCTCTTGATCTACGTAGTTTTGTTGGAAGGGAGCTCTAATCTGCTGGTCATTATCTCGTTGTCTATCTTGATTTTTTCTCTTCTAAAGTTTTGGTTTCTATTTCTATTTTGGAGGTTGCTTTGAGGTTCTCTCGGTGGCACTCTATCATTCAAGTTTATCTTCTCAAGCATTCTCTCCATCACCTTCAATAAGTTGTCAATTTTGGTATCAGAGGATGAGGTTGAGGGTGCGTAATCATCTTTATAAGCTACCCTCTTCTCTGATATTAGCCTAGCTCTTTTTTCAATTAAGTTTTCTTCCACACTCACTGCTCCCTTCTTCATGTCTTCCAGATTTGCATAATCTCTTTCCCTCAGCTGATAGGCCATATCAGCATCGAAGCCCTCAGGATATTTCACTAAGGCCATGCCTTGGGGAGGTTTCATGTGGGGTGGGAGGGCATTGTAGACACTGTTAAACCTGGTGGATTAATCATGGACACTCTCTCCCTGATTCCTTTTAAGGCTCTGATACTCTGCTAGTATTTGGAGAGGGTTGCTTTTGACTTCCCATTTTTTTATGAATGCTTGATGTAATGAGGGAAGTTCATGAATGCTATTAGGAGTTAATCCTTTAAATCACTTATTTACTTCTCCTGCTAAACTTTGAGCAAATATTCTCATTTTAACGGCCTCATCATCTATCTCCATGTAATCAATTGCATCTCCCATTCCGTCTACATGTTGTTGAGTTGTGGTAGATTCTTTTCCAGTGAAATGGGGAATTTTAGATTAATAGTCATTTGGTAAGGGAACCAAAGGTTGTGGTAACACTAGTGGGGCATACCATGCTGCCATGGAAGTGTTTTATGGAGGTAAAGGATTAAATTGAGCAGCAGGTATATGGATGGTAGAACTGCTAGGTCCGGCAACAAACTGTTGAGCAGATCTAGGGTGAGAGAGACCCAAGTTATGAATGAAATGGATATCAAGAGGTGTTTATGGAGGGGTTTCTTTGTCACTAATATGTTGACCACTATGTAGTGGTGAGCTTGGAGGCTGAAAATCTGTCTGCTCTGTACCACTGAATGATTTAGTTCTAGGTAAATTACTTGGTAAGTCTAAATCAACTTGAGTATCTGGTAGAACTGCAAGGTTTTCAGGTGTTGAGATAGCTCTATAAATGGGTTTGACAATAGTTGGATCCCTAGATGTGAAAGACTTCCGAAGAATGCTTTCTAGATTGTCAACTATTTTGGGAGGATTTGGATCAGGATAAGCTCTGGTATGGGTTTTTCTTGAAGCCAGTCTGTCAAGTCCCAGATCCAATAAAGGGGCAAGCTAGCCAGATATGAAAATATTTAAGAGGCAAACTATCCTTAAACAAAGAAACTTAATCCTTAGACTTCCCGTAAGTATGGATGATGTGGTGATGAAACTAGTCTCCCAGTGGAGTCTTTTGGCCTTTTAGGAACTGTGGAGTCACCAGGTGGAAAAATATTTAGCTTTTTGTGAAGGTAAAGTGTATTATGGTTCCACCACCATGTTTATTATGAAGCCAATTTTAAATTTTTTTGGGTTTTTCTGAGTTTATATGGTTATTTAAGGACTTACTGAGTCTATAAGGGTTTGCTATAATATCGTATACTCAGTACGTCCCATCGTGATTGCCATTATGTTGGGGTCCTGTGTTTTGATAGATTGGATTACCAAAAGACAAGGCAACATACAAACCTACTTTAGAGCTCTAGGATCTAGCCCTCCTAGTCTCAGAGAGGGATCTCTCAATATGTTTATAAAGATGTGTCTTGAAAGGTTTAAAAGTTGATTTTAGGCTAGTTATGAGGTGCAAGGTTTTGTTTTGTTTTTTTGGATGGACAAGTGTGTTTCATGTGGTATAGATAGAGCATGGGAATCTACAAGCCATTGGGCAATGGAGTCATGTGAAAGTCCAAATAGTTCTGACTGAGAAGGAAGGGAAACCAAAGGGAAAATCTAACTTGGTCTAGGATCTGTCGAATAATATAGGTGAAATGGGATGAACATTAAGGACTAAGAGTGAAAACAAGCTAAACCCTTTCACAATGACTTAAAGGATTCGGGGAACGCCCTATTTCCTCCAGTAAGCGCACTGCTTTGGACTTAATCAATATGAACACTCAAAGGAAAGAGAAATGCAGAGTAAACCCTCTTTAATCAATTATAGGATTCATGGAACGCCCTATTTCCTCCTACAATTTACTGCTGAGGGCTCAATAAAAAAAAACATTACAATTGCATTCGAAGAAGAGGGAATGCCTTAGACATCTAGGACTGCAATTATAGGGACCTTTAACACAACAATTTCAATAACGAACAGAGGGTATTATTGAAACAAGTTCCTCTGTCTAAATGCAAACATTAATAATTAAATGAAGATTTTAGATACAATATTTAAGTGGTAAAGAAAGAGGGAACGCCTAAACATTCTTTAGCACAACCGAATTAACCATTTCTGAAGTAAAACAAACTGAATATTTAGGAAAGCTATTAGACTACCCTGTCATATCAGATACAATATTTTAGTGGTAAAGAAAGAGGGAACGCCTAAACATTCTTTAGCACAACCGAATTAACCATTTCTAAAATAAAACAAATTGGATATTTAGGAAAGCTATTAGACTACCCTGTCATATTCGGTAGCATAAAACATATAAAAAGTGAAGGATAAACAGGTCAGAGGTGCTTCTAGGATACATTTCTCTGCCTAAAATTTTTATCCTACTGTAAGTCAAAGCATAACGGAACAAAGTGATAAACGGTAAATAACATTAACAATAGAGATTACTTCACCATAACCAGGCTCAAGGATCCAATGGTCTAGCCTCCTTCATCAACAGAAAACATAGAGACTTCCACACTCTTTCAAAACACCAAAGCTTCTTCAAAGCAACAATATGTATTACTTTAGAATTCAAAAAATGCCAACCTTTTACAATGAGACTTCGAAGAGTCTTTATAGAGAAAATGAGAAAAGTAGGTGGAGAGAGTTTTGATGAATGTCAAAGATAGGAGGAGGTATTTTGAATGCTACACTCTGTGCCTTAAACATTTCATTGAATTCTAGACAGGATCAATAACTTTGTAGCTTGTTTGAGACCATTTTGATATGACAGAAATCACCCACAGGGTGTCCTTGAGAAGAAAATCATCTGGAGTGGTACTATTATCTTCTCGGTGTGAGTTAAGTGAAGAATGGGCTATGAGGATTCCCATACTTCTAAATAACGCTTCTGAAAATTTGTAGTAGCTTCCCTGGTGCAATAACTCCTTGGCAGACTTGTGTGCATGGTAAAGGTCATGTCCGTTTCAGTCATCGTTCTGCATCACTAACTGCTCTATCTTTTTGTACTTAAGCTTGTATTAGCTCTGTTTATGATTTTCTTTTGCTGATTGCTCGAAATTATTATGTACTGATGCCGGTCTTCTATGATGTTTATCCTACCACTAGAAATATGATAATTATCTTTTCTGAGTGTTTTGTGTACAGGTGGAGGATTTCGCTGAGCTGGAGGGTCACTGATGGTTTATGGATATGATCTGTTGATTGACACACCCTCGCCTTCTGTTTCTGGTCCTTTTGAATTTTTTTCCTAGTCCCGAGACTACTATCTAAGCCTGTGTATCACCTCTATGACTATAACACATTAATTCCTTCATCGGCCATGCAAAAACCTGCAAACACACGAAAATATGTTATAAAATCCTACGGGCTGGATTTGGGCTGCTTGCAGAGGCTCTGGGGTGGTGGAGGAGAAGTGAGGAAGAATGTGATTGCAGCGGAAAAATGGGGAAAAAACACTGGCAGAGCAGTTAGCCAGGTGCTTTGATGGTTTGGGTGCGAGGATAAACTGGGACCGTTAGATCAGGATGATCTACGGTGGAGATTGTCTGATAAAGTCGTTGGAGAGGTTAGATAGATGGAGAATGAAATGAAAATGCGATATAATGTGGGCCGTTGGATTAGAATAATCAATGGCGGGGATATTTCGATGGGATCATATGAAAGGTCGGGTGGAAAGTGAATGGAGGTGAAAAGCGATGAGAGCCGTTCGATCTTAGAGATCAACGATTAAGATTAAGGCGGAAGATAACATTGTGAGGGAAAATGGTTTGGCGAAAAGCTGATAGCGGTTTTCGCAAAATATTTGGGTGGTAAACGGTTTCGCAAAAAAAAATGCGATACGGTCCATTGCTTGACACCTGTCCCTTCTAAAAATGCCTATTCGCAAAGTTTTTGGGGATTAAACTACAGGCGGAGAACTTTTTGTTGGGTGTGGAGCCTGATTTTATTCCTGATTCGAGATCCTTGTTCTAGCTGGATGTATACCCCAGGAAAGTTGTATACCCTTTCCCGTGGGGTCTGGGAGGGCCTACCCCCCCGGCTGGGGAGTCTGGGGGCCAGCGGTCCCTCGGCGGGGGTTTAGGGGGCAGCGCCCCCGAAGCCAAAAATAGATGTAAAATTGCCTTGTAAAAGTATAGTAATTTCTAGTCAATCTGGGCCATTCATTAGGCAGATGATCTGACGGTAGAAGTTATGTTTAGTTTAGGGTTTTTTGCCCTAGAAGGCAACCCCTCGCTTTTATGAGGGTATTGTATTACGGCTGTGTAATGTGTGTGTATTCTCTGAGCGGGAAACAGATTGGGAGACTGTGAGAGAGAACATAGGATATTACATCGGATCTGCTGTAGGTTTTGTATCTTCATTTTGCTGGATAATAGAAAGGAAGGACTGGCTATTCGAGGTGGATGTAGCCAAAACTGGGTGAACCACGTATATCTGTGTCTCTCTGGTTTTATGTGTTTTCTGTGCTTGTATTTTCCACATTATGTGTTGCATTGCTCTGTAATATTTAATTTTCTAACAACTGGTATCAGATCCGAAGGTATATTTGGATGATAAACTTGCAGGAAAGAAGGGTTCCTGGTTCGAGTGGGAGCAATGGTGGAAGATGCTAATTTTAGGGTCGAGAAATTTAACGGCCAAAACTTCCCGCTGTGGAAGATGCAGATGGAAGATTATCTGTATTAGAAATATTTGTACCTACCATTGAGCGGAAAACCAAAGAAGCCGACGGCCATGACAGACGCGGAATGGAACGTTCTCGATAGAAAGGCACTCGGAACAGTACGGTTGTGCCTTGAGGCGTCAGTCGCCTTCAATATTTCAAAGGAAAAAACAACAGAGGGTTTGATGCAGACGTTGGCGAAACTATATGAAAAACCCTCGGCCTCAAACAAGGTATTTCTTATGAAACAACTATTTAATATGAAGATGTCGGAAGGTGGATCTGTTGCAGACCATTTAAATGATTTTAATATAGTTACCAGTCAGTTAAGTTCTGTAGGGGTAAAATTTGATGATGAAGTTAGAGCTTTGTTATTTCTATGATCATTACCAAAAATCTGGAATGGTTTAGTTATGGCCATTAGTAACTCTGTCTTTGGATCTAGTACTTTAAAGTTTGATGACGTTGTCGGTGCTATCATTAGCGAGGAAATGAGACGGAAAAGCTCCGGTGAGACATCGGGTAATGCTTTGAGTGCAACATCTAGGGGAAGAAGAATGGAAAGAGGAAAGAGATTGGGATATCGCAGTAAATCAAGGAAAGGAAGATCCAAGCCCAGATTGGGGATAGTGTGCTGGAAATGCGGAAATAAAGGACCCCTAAAGAAAGACTGTAGATCTCGGAAGGGAAAAGAAGGAGATGCACAACAAGAAAATAATCATGAAGCAAATGCGACAGGTGATGTGTTACAACATGCTTTGATTCTTTCTTTTGAAAATGTTACTGATTCTTGGGTTGTAGATTCAGGGGCTTCATTCCATGCCACACCTGATAAGAAATATTTTCATGACTATGTTCAAGGAGATTTTGGACAAGTTCATTTGGGTGATGACAAACCCTATAAAATTTTTGGAATGGGTAAGGTTCTTGTAAAACAGCAGAATGGAAACCAATGGCTACTAAAGGAGGTAAGGCATGTTCCAGATCTAAAGAAAAATATGATTTCAATAGGGTAGTTATGCGGTGAAGGTTGTGTGACAACTTTTACGGATAAAACTTGGAAGGTCACCAAAGGAGCCCTAGTAATAGAAAAAGGAGAAAAGGTTGGTACATTGTATTTATGCAATGGTATTTCTAACTCTGTTAATGCTTTAACTTCCAAAGGAGCAGATGCAGCTCTAATGCATCATAGGCTCAGACATATGAGTGAGAAGGGGATGAAGATTCTTCACTCAAGAAATTTGTTGCCAGGTTTGAAGAATGTTGATTTGGATTTGTGTGAGAATTGCATTTATGGAAAACAAAAGAGAGTCGGATTTCTCAGAGTTGGGAAAGAAAAGAAGAGTGAAAAATTGGAGCTTGTGCATACAGATGTATGGAGACCTGCTCAGGTATCATCTCTCAGTGGCTCTCGCTATTATGTTACGTTTATTGATGATGCAACTAGAAAAACTTGGATTTATTGTATTCAAAATAAATCTGATGTATTTGATACTTTCAAGAAATGGAAAGCTTTGGTTGAGATTGAGACAGGAAAGAAGTCAAAGTGTCTCATATCAGACAATGGAGGTGAATATTGAAGCAAAGAGTTTGATAGGTACTATTCAGAGCATGGAATTCGTAGAGAGAAGACAGTTCCAAGAACACCACAAGAAAATGGTGTGTCAGAAAGGATGAACATAACAATCATGGAGCGTGCAAGGTGCATGAGATTGCGTGTGGGATTGCCTTTACAATTTTGGGAAGATGCTCTAGATACTGCTATTTATTTAGTAAACAGAGGGCCTTCAAGTTCCTTGGATGGTGGTATTCCAGAGTGTTAGTCATCAGTATTTTTCACTTGTTGGTGATGACTAAATCCATAGCTGAGTTTTCTAGAAGCTGATCTCCATATGTCAATTTGTCATCTAGAAAACCCTCATAAAACTTTTTTTCTCCCTCCTACTTTTCAGTCTGCCCATGTCAAGGTGAAACCTCATTATCACTATCCTATCTAGCTTTAGCCCTACTAGTCTGCCCATCAGCTCTAAAAAGACAATCCAAGTCTGTTCAAAAAGCCTCCCTTAAGTTAGGAAGTGGCGCTTTAAGGCATATTACCCTTGGCAAACATCTAATAGCCAAAAAACCTCCATCTGCTACAGACCAGTCATAACAAACCTTCCACTCTGCTAATGAAATTGATCACAGCCCTAATTCGCGCCACTTACACACCCCTAAGTCTCAACAATGCATAGACCACAGTCTCAAGCTGATTTTAGGTGTTTTACAGTGTTTTATGGATTTTACAAAGACAGGAAACATGTCATCATCTCAGGAGAAAATTCTTGAATCCACATTTAGAAGAACAGCTGCTTCTCAATGTAAACATGAGCCTGAGATACATCTGCAGGGTAAGGAGTTACTCATCAAACTCTTACAACTTCATTAAACCTGATAGCGCAGTAAAAGAAAGACAACACTGTCAAACAAACTTGTAATTTGTCATGGCCAAGAACCTCCTTCATCTATAAGCAGAGGGTTAAGGCGCCTCCTTCATCTACAAGTAGAGGGCGATGGCCAATGTTGACTTGAACAATTGCAAGCTGACTGTAAGCACAGGTTTGTTTTAATAAACAGTGAAACAGTGACTAAAAGTTTCTAAGGGAAAGTGATGATCAAGAACAGGGCTAAGATCAGAAAATGTTCAAGTCAAGAGAAAGCAAATTTTTTTAGTTCTTGTGTCCTAAGAAAGAGGATCATTTGAAGTTTCAGGCATCATCAGTATTGCACAACAAGAAGAGACCCCATTAATCAAAGCTATTATAACAAAACATCTCTGCAGGGGTGCTAGTATGAATGGCTTAAATTAGTGCTGAGCAGGAAGACACTTCAGTAAAAAGGACCTCTGTGTACTCTTATGTTTCTGTTGGGTTATGGTATATAGTCTATGGTTTCTAGATACACATATAGGAAAATGATGCAAGTAGTACACAACCCCAGAAATAAACCATATTGATGACATTCAAAAAGCCAGTGCAAGTCTCGGTGTTGCAATCACCACAAGAACAAGTGCATTCTTCAGAAGCAGCAGGGTGTGTACTTACAGTGACCAGAAAAATATTTATCCACAGTCCAAGGAGACCTCTGTCAAAATGTGAAAGAAAACCCCCTGCAATATAAATATCATCTGTAGGTGTCCCTTTTCATACAAAGCACCAGAAGTATAAAAGGGGTTTTGAAGTGGCAGTTAAGTTTTTCTTCAGCAGAAAGGGTATTCCAAACAAGTTTACAAATTCATAAATATTCAAAAAGATCATTACATGTTTTCAGATCCTGGAACCTAGTGAAAGCAGATACTCAAAGAAGTAAAAAGAGATCTTGGCATATGGAAAAAGCTCTAAATAAACTTCAAACATATAAGCACAGTATGCAGTTTTTGACTTTTGGATATACGTGGCTAAGAACAAATAAGTTGATACCTATTAGTGTTGGAAGGCATGAAAAGACATTTGACAACCTTGTTTCAAATAATGGGTCCCTCATGACATTTTAGACCCTCACAAAGCGAAACCAAGGGTTTTCATGTTTTATGATTATAAAAGACAAAGGGGCTGTTGCAAAGCCCACTTTGAATCTTCCAAAACACTCATGGAGTTCCTCGCTCCCCTAGAGATCAAACAAGGAAGATTTTAGGCAATTCGAAGAAGTTTTTTCCAGTTTGGAGCTGCGCGGCGCGCCTGGAAAACCGCGCGGCGCGCTTAGAGAAGATTTTGCATAGGCGCATAACTGTTGCGCGGCGCGCCTGTACATGCGAGCGGCGCGCCTGTGCACTCGGGTCTTGTCGGCCCGACAGGTGACCCGACACCTTATTATGCGCGGCGCCCTTCCTTCTAAACGCGTCGTGCGTGGGTTTGGCCTTCAAACACACCCTCTAATCGCATGTGAAGCTGCTAAACTTTTTCAAAGGGCCTTGTCATCGATCTAGAGGTACTTCATACGCCTTTTTAGCTCCTTTAAAAATTGCTGTGACAGAGTGAAAGGTTAAAAGTCAAGGTTTGAAGCATAGGTGTAAGATTTGTGTGAAGAAACAAGTTTTGATGTGGCGGGTGAAACATCAAACGCTTGTAAGTGTTATTTTAAAAAAAAAATCAAGTTGCCCTCACTGCTGTAGTGAAACAAGGTGGAATCTATCATGTTATGTGCATTATTAGAGCTAGTGAGGAATCTGCTTTTACAATCTGAAGGTGTTTGTCAAATTTGTGCCAATGACAGTGAAGTATTTTGGTTGAAGAATAGCCTTGATTGATTAACACTCTTATAAACCTTCGTTTAAACCCTCAAAAGTATGTCAAAGCTCTGTCACCTTGTCCTATAGACAGTAAATTTTGACTGTGTATTTATATAATCTGGTTGACTGTGTTTATGGTGAAAGCTTTGTTGGTTGAGTTGCATACTAGGACAAGGGCATGATTTTGAAATTGAGAAGTATACCTCAGTCAAAGACACAAAAATATGTTGTTGACCTCCAAACTTCAAAGGGCAAGGTGACCCTATCACAACGCACAACAATTTCACATTGACTGGGTATCTTCTTTTCACTG
Source organism: Pinus albicaulis (assembly GCA_034641835.2). Classification (NCBI taxonomy): domain Eukaryota; kingdom Viridiplantae; phylum Streptophyta; class Pinopsida; order Pinales; family Pinaceae; genus Pinus; species Pinus albicaulis. The sequence goes on from JAXQQM020077829.1 coordinate 9,632, forward strand.
TATTTTCTTCTTAAAGGGTTTGCTGGTTGGATTACATATCAAAAGTTGGGAAGGCTTCATTTTAAGGACCAGAAGTTTTGTATTGAGAGGGATATTGTGCACAAACATCCAAAAACATTATTTCCCTGTCAAAACAGTGGGATTGACAGAGTTTAGCTCCAAGAAGGCATTTTAAAAACAGTGAGACAGTTTGGTGCTTCAAAAGCATATTAAGCCCAAAATGCCGCCCAGGCAAGACAGCAGAAGCGGTTTACACAAAAGATATGAGCCAATTTATACTGAGGAGGTCAATGCATATCCATCCATCCTTTTCAATTTTCATGAGGTAGGTTGTTTGGATTTCTTCCAGAGAGTACAAGAGGTCAAAAGTTTCTCGCCCTTGACACACCTATGCGCCTTGAGGTTCCAAAGCAAACATTTCCAGGTAGCAGGCCTTGATTTCAAGTTTTCCTCGAGGTATGTATCCAAGGCAACTAAAATCCCATACATTGGCGAAAAATGGTTCAAGAAAGCCTATCTAGACTTGGATGACTACAAGCCTTTCATCAAGCCCGAGCACAGAGACACATGCACTGCTATTTTTCCTTTCTCTCATCTTCTTGCCAGCTATGCTCCTCTTATGAAGATCATAATGAAATATTTCACCTGTGAAGGGAGATTCTCCCGAGTATATGCATACCACATCCGACTGTTGATGCACTTCACTAGAACCAAGCAGCTCAATCTTCCTTACTTCTTGTGCAAAAGTATTGAGAAAATGGCCTCTTCTGTCCAGAAAAAGCCTCCATCACAACAAATAGCTTCTCTATGCCATCATTATCTGATTAAAATCATCATCCTACACCAGCTAGAGAAGAAAGAGGTTTCATGGGATTTTTTCATTAGTCACCCAGATTTCTCCACTGTCCCTCCGGTCCATACATCTCCCACATCGCCTATTCATCGCCCCTCACCTTCCTCTAGTGAAGCCACTCCTAGAAAGCTCAAATTCACTACAGGACAATCAAAGGAGCATGAAGAAGGAGAGGGAAGTGGACAACAAGAAGAGAAAGGGCATGAGCAAGAAGAAAGGGATGAAGAGCAGCAAACTGAAGATGAAGAACAATAGCAGGACAGTGGTGAAGGTCAGCAACAGGAGCAAGAAGAAAAGAGTGCTGAACAACAACATCTCAGTGATGATGAACAACAGGGACAAGAGGAAGAGTAGCAGCTTGATTTTGATAATCGGGGGCAGCAGGTTGAACTACAAATTGAACAAGGGGTTGAGGTAGAACAACAACTTGATATTGGTAAACAGGAGCAGCAGTTTGAGCAGCATGATGAAGGTGAGCAGCACCAGTCCTCTCATGATACATTATAGCCTCCTCAAGTTGCACAGCAGTTTCAAGAGGAAAGGATTTTTCCGGAAAGTGACAAACAAAGTGACAAGGGCAAGGCCATCATGCCTTCCTCTCCCAAGAAGACTAAGTCCAAGACAACAAAAAATCAAATGCTCAAGGTGGTTACTCCAAAAGTAACAAGAGCTATCCAGAGCAAAAGAAAATTGCCAAAGAAGCCTCCCACTAGCATGCCAAGAAGGAAGAGTGCAAGACTAGCCTTCAAGGGCAAAGAGAAAGGCAAGATAGGAGAAAGTCAAGAACATGGAGGTGCATTGGCTGTCATCCCAATCCAAAGTGATGACAGCGATAATGAAGCCCGCATTCTTGAAAACCTTCTAATCCATCGAGAGGGTCAAATTGAAGCATTGGAGAATGACCTTCATCGGGCAAAGAACTTCAATCATTTCTTGGAGATCCAAAATAAACAAATGAGTGTCCATATGGCTGTCCATGAGGCACGAGCAATCAAATACAAGAAAGAGAATGCTAAAGCACAAGTAAGGATAGAGGAGCTCATCGGTGAGTTTGATGAAGATGAAGAATAAGACCAGCCTAGGCGGAAGAGGCCTAGAACCATAGGGCTTAAAAGAGCCCTGGATAAGCAAAAGGAAGAAGAACAGGCACATCTTCAATCCTTTCCCCTCACTACACTACTTGAGCAAGAAATTGAAGAGAATAAGGATGCATGGCTAGAAAGAGAAACAAACACTCGGAGATGAGGCTTGAAAGGGCAAACAGAGACCTGGAGCTGCAAAGTAAGATGACACAGCACTATCAAAAGTTGAATCAGTTTGCTCGGCGCAAGCTAAAGGCCACCCAAGAGAAACTGAATGAAGAAAAGGGGAAGCGCCCGGCACGGAAAGAGAAGAAAGGCATATCAGCGCTTGACATTTTGGCTTCAGCTTCGGAGCATGTTGCCAAGGACCCTTGAGGGCCATGCATACCAATTTTGGGCCCATTTTGACAACTTTTGGTCTTTTGGTATTTTTCAGTTTTTGATCAAAAACTCATAAATTCGCTATTTTATTTTGAGGATTCATCAAGGGAGGAGAATGGTACCATCGGATGTCATAATTTCATGAGCATGTCCTCAGGTATTTTCAGAGCATTTGGAGATCATTTTCCCCTTCAAAACAGCGAAAAAGGCTCGCATTTTGCACACTCTGCCCGGTCTATCAGCAAACTGTTATTTTCTGGCTTTTTACACACAGGTGCAGATTTGGAAGACTTCTGGGCATCGGATTGAAGAAATTTCAGTTGTGCCAGAAAGTAGACACCCAGATCTTTCCAAAGAGCTATCATGATCCTCGTTTTGACATCATGAAGGTTGCGAAATGTTTGCGTCAAGTCAGGGGACCTTTTTCTGCTGTAAAATTGAAATATTTTTGTAATTTTTGAACCTCTAAAATCTGCTTTTTCCAAATGTGCGTTTAGCTATTTTTGCACTTGGAAAATGATGCAAAGTCAATTTAATTCCCTTTTTTAGCATTTTTTTAGATATTTTATGGGATATTTTGTGCCTTGGGCTTTGCAAAGCCTCAAGGACAAGTTTAGATATTTTGATTAGGCCAATGAGGATGCAAGTTGAACCATGAGGTTTTCCTCACTTGAGCCTATATATTCCAAAGGCTCTCATTGTAAACAAGGCTGAACTTGAGAAGAGAAGCAATATATGGTCTTATAAGCTTTGGAAGAAAATACTTGTGTTATGCTTTTGGATTGCCTCTTGGATGTTCTTGGATGGATGATGAAGGATTGTTGATGGATTCCATGACTTGGTAGAATGGCATAGTGTCTCTTGCTTTGTTGTTGTCTTCTAGTTTTCATTCATGATACATGTTTCTTGCTTGCTATAGATCAGTAGAGAACACATTTGAGATATGCCCATGGAGGCACCTCAAATTTCCTGAATCTTCATAGCCTTCATGTTTTCTTCTTCCTTAGTCGCATTAAAGAATTCTTAACTGCTCTTTAACAACTTGAGGATATTGTTGCTAGTTTCATTCATAGTTCTATGCATGTTGAGTAGGATGTATGGTGTGCCCTTCTTACCTATGAATGTCCATAGTCCCATCCATGAAACTATCTCTTTGACTGATTAGATTATCATTTTGTTTGAACCAAGGAGGCCTACTTCCGATCTAGCCCTTTGCCTAAAACTATGCAAATATTGTTGTTCAAAGTGCCCAATAACTTTAAGTACTGTGTTTAGGCGTTCCGGCATAGTGTTTTGAGTTGTTAGTCCGTCTTATGTGTTTTCCCCAAAGTCTGATAGCCATTTCCCAAAGTTAGAGGGTCTTATACTTTTGTGCATGGCTTGAATGTTTGTTTCTATGTATTGATTAGTTTATAGTTACATTTTGCATGATTAATGGTTTTCCCTACCATGTTTATGTTATCTATTGAACCAGTGATGCTTGTAACTCTTTGTTGTTCACAAACTTGATGTCCATTTTCTCCATTTTGCCCAAAGATCCTTTCTACCTTGAATCAAATCGGCCCTTCAACAGCCTTGTATCGTCATATAATAGCTTTCTTGACATTTTGACCCCATAGCCCAGTTAATCTAACATCTTGTTATCTATTTTATATCTTTGATCAGTTTCATCCCTCACAACTTAAAAAACAAAAAATCAAAAACTTACTTCATAACTAGCCTAAAATCAGAACACAAATAAGCAAACACACAGATATCCCTTACACATATAGAGAGATCCCTCTCTGAGTCCAGGAAGGCTAGGTCCTCGGGCTCCAAATCTTGGTTTGACGTTACACTGTCATTTGGCTTGCCAATCAGCCAAATCACGGGACCCTAACATAATGGCGATCACAGTGGGACTTTGAGTTAGTGACAATCTAAGGACACCTTAGAACTCTAGAAGTCCGTTATTTTCAAGAATACCTACCAGTGAGCCACCTCATCGCCACCCTAACATAATGGCGATCACGGTGGGACCTTGAGTCAAAACATCCTAGGTATCGCTTAGGAACTCTTAGATCTCAGTCAAACTTAGAAGAGTAGAATCTGGTTGTCTCACCATCCTAGCAAAATGATGACTCAGCTGTAGGACACTCTTCCAAACCTTAGGATTACATAAAAACTCAAAAAACCCCAAAAAATCCCTTAGATTTGTTTTTGACAGTATTGGTGGTGGACCATACACATGCACCTCAAAACAACTAAAAATCCACCTGGCGACTCCACCAGCCTCCAGTAGGCCTTACTATTCTACCGAACTCTAGATTACTATCCAATCAACTTATCCCATCAACATAGTGGGAGATGGTAGGACACTGAGTACATGACAGTCTAGCAAACTCTTATAGACTCTTAGTCCTTTAGATACCATAAACAAGCAAGCAGCCCATAGACCCATTTAGAGTAAACTCTTTTTGTTCTCATCACCCTAGCAAAGTGTTGAAACAAGTCTAGAATACTTTAACAAACCATAGGCTGCACATAAATTCAGAAAATCCTTAAAAAATATTTCCAGATTAGTTACTGGTGGTGGACCATAACTACATCCTTACAAAAATAACCAAGTTGCACCTGGCGACTCCACTAGTCCATCCCTGTTATTTTGACCATCCTTCACCTTAGTAGAACTTTAGAGAGACCACCCATCCAAAACATTCGTCAATACCATCCTCTCTAAACTCTAGATCAAAAATCTGGCTTCGCAAAGAATCAAAAGCAGATCCCATCCAGACCCAAATCCCCCTATCATAGTAGATGACCCAGAGAAGATTTTGTGGCAAGCTTCCGAAACTGACCATCTAGCTACTGGTAGATCCATTCGTAAAACAAGATTAGTACCTAGACATCTCACTATCCTACCAGATTCACCTTTTGAATTAGAGTCATCAAAAACTCTTTTCAGAAGCAAGTCGCATAGTAAGATAAACTTTGACGATCTTGAAACCCTAGACCCACCACAGAGTCCTAGTAGAGAAGCCTCACCTTCCACACCCCCCGACTTTCAGCTTCTCCATCATTTTGGCTCCTATCATCCCAGATCTGCTCAAAAGCAGATCACTAGTCCAAGTTCATCCGCCACACCTGTTCAAACCACCTCAGCTCATCCCACTAGTCCTCATCTTGTACATCATCCATTAGCTCCCGTCATGGCAGCCTGGTACGCACCTTTGGTGTTGCCACTACCTTTGGCTCCTCTCCCAAATAAATATCAAGACAAAATCCCACACTTTACCGAAGAAGACACCACCACACCTCAACAACATATAAGTAGGATTAGTGATGCTTTTGAATACCTGGAGGTACAATACGAGGCCGTCAGAATGAGAATATTCGCCCAAAGCCTGGGTGGAGAACCCAAAACATGGTTCAAAAGCTTAACTCCAAACATCATCCACAACATGCCAGAACTATGTCAAGTCTTCAGAAATAGGTGGGAAGTCCGAAAGAACCCGATTCAAATCCTGTCAGAATATAACAACCTAAAACGGGAAAATGGGCAAAGTGTCCAGGCTTACTGCACTAGGTTCAACAGTGTGCATAACTCCCTCCCACCTCATTTAAAACCCCCACTTGGTTTAGCCTTGGAAAAATTCCCCGAGGGTTTTGATCCGGACATGACATATCATCTGAGAGACAAAGATCCCCCTACCTTAGAAGAAATGCAACAAATAGCCATAAAAGCAGATGCCAACTTAGCAGAAAAAAGAGCTAGGACTAGATCAGAAAGAAAGGTCACATATAAAGACGAGGTCTCCACTTCATCACCTTCCCTAGATCCTAGAATAGATGACTTAGTCAAAACCATGGCCAAAATGTGGGAAAGGATAAATGAAAAGGCCCCTGTTAGGGACAACCAGCCAAACCCTCCAAACAGAAACCAAAACCAAAATTTTAGAAGGGAGCAGCCTCAAAACATACCAAGGGAAAATGACCAACAAATTAGGCCACCATTCAATGAAAATTACGTGGAAGAAGATGATAAGGATACCGAACCCATTGGTGAAAATCATTGGAATCTCATAGGTTCTGATAACGAGAGTGAGGTTTACCTCACAGCAGAAGAGTAAGAGTTATGCTCTCCGGGTCAGGACCAAACCAACTATGAAGATCTCGAGGATCCCGTCATAGACTTTCAAAATGAAATTATAGAAGATCACAGGCAGTATAACCTTAGAAGTAGAAAAAACCAAGACCGCTCCAAAAAGGGTAGTCCTGAAATTACTAAAACCTCTGATACCATCCCTAAAAAGGCTATGGATAGCAACACAATCATGACTAAGAAAATTGACCAAAACAAAGATAAAGCTATTCAAACAAGTCTTGGCTCAAATAATCCCAGTACCTCTACAAAAATCCCCGAGATGGTTGTGTCAAACCAAATCCCGAACCAAAGTCAGCAAATTAAGAGCATAGAAAAAGTCATGTCCGAGAAAGCTGAAACAAATATGTCCAGACCACAATATCCTTTTAGTTTCGAAGGGGAAATTTACAAAATAAAAATTACCATACCCCTTACTGAACTAATAACTATAGATAGGTATAGATCTCAAGTCTTCAAAGTTTTTGACATAGGAAGCGAGGCAGATACTTTGAATCTAACTGATGACAAGCCTAAGCTCCTATTCGGCCCGAAGATAGAAGGTCAATACCAAGAGGGATCTGTCTCCTCTTTCTATGTAAGTCTGAACATATGGGACAAGATACTACATAATGCCATGTTAGATTCTGGTGCCTCCCATAACCTAATGCCTAGAGCGGTCATGGAAAACCTGGGACTAGAAGTAACTCAACCTTACAAAAACCTGTATTCCTTTGACTCAAGTCAGGTCAAATGTTTAGGTCTGATAAAAAACCTAGATTTTGCTCTAACACAGCTTCCAGCGAAAAACTTGGTCATGGACGTAGTAGTAGCCGATATCCCTCCTAAGTATGGAATGCTACTATCAAGGGCATGGGCTGCCAAAATACAAGGTAGTCTCCAAATGGATATGTCATTCGCTACCATCCCTGTTTTTAACCAGACTAGGAGATTATACCGAGAAACTCACATGAAATACATGGTTAGTAACCAGGATAAGCCAAACAACACTCCCATTTATTCCATTCATTCCAATTTGGATTCTTTTATCTTATACAATGAAAGTGATATAAACAAGCAGATAAAAGAGAATGAAGAAGTTTTCAAACCACCAAAAACACATTTCCCATTACTGAATGAAGAAATTGATGACCAAAGCCCCAAGAAACCTAAGAAACAACTTAGTATCATATATGAAAAGGAAGCTCTTTGGAGTATAAGCTTTGACGGTTCTTGTGGCAAAGCTGGTTCGGGGGCCGGCATATGGATACACAATAATAATAAAGGTTATTCTTTCAGATTAGAATTCTAATGTACTAACAACATTGCCGAATATGAGGCCCTTCTCCTTGGTTTGCACATACTTAAGGACTTAGGTGCCAAGAAAGTATCAGCCCAGGGAGATTCAGAGCTTGTAATTAGGAAAATCAAAGGTGAATATTTAACAAAAAATCCGAGACTAAGAGAATACAAGAATGCAGCTTTGGACATCCTCAAAACCTTTGAGAAATATGAAATCACCTATATTCCTAGGATTTAAAATAGCCTAGAAAATGAGCTCGCCTTCGCCGCAAGTAATGGCCAAATACCATGTTTGAGTGAGCAATATAGTAGTCAGGTCAAACATCACCCTACAGTACCAGATAATATCGACCATTGGCAAATATTCAAAGATGATGATCAAATTGATGATTTCTTACAATCTAGGAATGAATTTGAAGTAACCAAAACAGACTTAGAGAAAAAAGAAAATAAATCCGGCCAAAGTCAAGACCAAGTGCCAAATCCACCTTCTTGGACAAATCTAAACCTGGTAGACCATTCATATGGAACTGAGATAGGAGAGGACATTGACCAAAGAGAACTTGAAGTTTTACACTGCGAAAATGATACCATACCCAAAGGGCTTGCCCCTTTAGAGGAATTGTTTGACTTTAACAATGTGTCCAAAAAGCCAAAAATGGAATCTACTGAGGTCGACATAGAAGAATATAACATAGGAAGCCCAGAAGAGACCAGAAAAATCAAACTATCCAAAACCCTTCCGCCTCACATAAAACAAAAGTACATCAATCTGTTTAAAGAATTTAAAGATGTGTTCGCATGGGGATACCAAGATTTGAAATCATATGACACAAGCATCATTCAACATAAGATTCCCCTTAAAGAAAACCAGAAGCCTTTCAAAAAAAAGTTGAGAAGAATAAACCCAGTGTTACTAATTTTGGTTGAAAAGGGAATAAAAAAGATGTATGATGCTGGGATAATAGTGTCCCTCAGGTACTCTGAATGGGTCTCAAATATGGTATCGGTTAGGAAAAAAACTGGTGAAATCAGGCTCTGTATCGATTTCTGAAACCTAAATAGAGCTTGTTTAAAGGACAACTATCCTTTGCCCAAAATGGACCACATACTCCAGAAGGTAGTAGGTGCTAAAAGGATCTCATTACTTGATGGTTTTTCTGGTTATAACCAAGTGCTGGTTTACCCCACTGATCAACACAAAACAACTTTCACCATACCTTGGGGCACTTTTATGTACGTTAAAATGCCTTTTGGATTGATGAATGCCAACGCCACATTCCAAAGAGCAATGGACATAGCCTTCTCAGAAGACATAGGTTTTTTCATAGTCATATATTTGGACGATATTACGGTATATTCCAAATCAGATGAAGAACACCTAGTACACTTAAGAAAGGTTTTTAACAAGTGTAGAAAATATGGTTTATCCCTAAACCCCAAGAAAACACTTTTTGGTCTAGAAGAAGGAAAACTCCTAGGTCACATCATTTCGGAAGAGAGAATAAAAATAGACCCCCAGAGAATCAAAGGCATATTGCAAATAAGCCATCCCAGAAACATAAAGGAGCTGCAATCCTTTATTGGAAAAATTAATTTCCTCAGAAGATTAATCCCAAATCTTGCCGAACTTCTGAGAGATATCACAAATATGTTGAAAAAAGAGGTTGGGGTTAAATGAACCACATAAGCCAAAAAATCTTTTGAACTAGTTAAAAAGGCCCTAACTGAAACACCAGTATTGATAAGTCTTGATTTCACCAAAGATTTTTACATTTTTTCATTTGCCTCAGAACACACAATAGCTGCCGTGTTATTACAAAAAAACGCGGCAAGGTGGGAACAACCCATTGCCTTTTTCAGAAAATCCCTGAGAGATGCTCATTTGAAATACAACATCATGGAAAAATAGGCATTTGCATTGGTAAAAGCCCTAAAAGATTTCTGAGTTTACATCTTGCGTTCTCATGTCATCGCTTTTGTTCCTAATACTGTCGTCAAAGACATACTAAACCAAGATCCCGATGGTAAAAGGGGAAAATGGATCGCTATCATCCTAGAATATGACTTATAAATCCAACCTACCAAACTGATTAAAGGGCAAGTACTTGCAAGACTAATGGCTGAAACCAACCTCCAAGCTTTAGATATAAATTTTGTTGATACCTTAGAAGAGTAGGAAGAATGCACATCCCCTCATGTTGAACAAATGTTTCTAGATTCACCTTGGTATGCAGATATTCTTTATATATTATCTTATCTAAATGCTCCTCCAACTTTATCAAAGACAAAAGAAAGATTTCTTAAAAAAAAGTCTTTAAAGTTTTGCATTATAGATGGTCTTATGTATTGGAAAAATCCCACTGGTGTGCTACTTAAATGTTTGCTTGAGTCTGATGCAGAGAAAATTATGCACGAAATGCACGAAGGGGAATGTGGGGGTCATCTCTACAAGAAAACCACAGCGAACAAAATCCTTAGAGCCAGTTATTATTGGCCTACCTTATTTCCTAACACTCACAAGCTAGTTATGCCATGCCACAAGTGTCAAATTTTTGATGGCAAGAAAAAGCTTTTACCTTTTCCCAACACCCCATCATAGTCGAAGGACCCTTCCAGCAATGGGGTCTAGATTTTATTGGGGAAATTCACCCGTCCTCATCCGCTCAACATAAATGGATCCTTACAGCCACTTATTACTTTACCAAATGGATAGAAGCCATACCTTCCAGGAACGCCACCGATTCAGTCATCATCAAGTTCCTAGAAACCAATATCCTATCTAGATTTGGCTGTCCTAGAAAAATCATTACAGATAACGCCGCTGCCTTCTCCTCCAAAAGAATGGTCGACTTCTATTAAAAATATCACATTTCGTTAGGACATTCCACAGCTTATTACCCTCAAGGTAATGGTTTAGTCAAGTCCTCTAACAAAAGCCTAGTCAACATCATAAAAAAACTTTTTGAACAAAATCAAAAGGCATGGCATGGAAAACTAGTACACACCCTATGGGTTGATAGATTAACCACCAAAAAATCCATAGGTATGTCTCCTTACCAACTAGTTTATGGCATAGATGCCATTTTCCCAACATCTTTAGGGGTTCCAGTAATGAAGCTATTGCAGGAAGTTCAAATAGAATAAAATGACATGCAAAGGAGAGTAAATCAGACTATCCATTTACAGCAAACAAGAGAAGAAGTTTACCAAAAGGCTCAGTTAGCGCAAGAAAAAATAAAACATATTTTTGACAGGAAGACTAAGGAAAATGATTTTCAGATTGGGGACAAAGTGTTAAAATGAGATTCTAGAAGAGAAGACAAAGGTAAACATGGAAAGTTTGAAAATTTATGGAAAGGGCCTTTCATCATCAGCTCAGTCAGCAGAAACAATGCCTTTTTCCTGCAAGAACCTAATGGGACTGAAACTTTTGTAGGTCCCATGAATGGCAGGACATTAAAGGATTATTTTTGTCAGGAGCTCCATTTCTGAGGTTGCAACACTTTCATTCATTGTACATACCACTGTTTGAAAACTAGAAAAATAGAAAAGTAAAAAACAGTGAAAGATAGAAAAGAGGGCGAGTGAAGATAGAACAAAAGCCCCATGTTCCAAAAAATAGTCTTTCGGAAAGCGAGCAAGTCTAAATTCCGCTACTACTACTTCAATGTCTTGTTCAACTATCTAGCATAATCATAGTTCAGCATTTTTAAATTTATTTGCTGATAAGTTAGTGAGTGAAAAAGATGGTCAACATTGTGTAAGATTGACTTACCACAGTGTTCCTTAGGGAGAAGTTACGGTTCTCTCTTGATACCATAAATCAAAGAAGCGAGGGATGAAAAACACATTGTACATCTTAGACGAAGCTTTTCTAAATTTCCTTTTTGCAAAATAATATTTGTATGTGACTGTCTTTTTTATGCCGCAAATACATGACAAAATCAGTTGTCTAATCTGATTTCATCATCTACATTGTTTTAGATTAGAGAACAAAATCCTGTCAAAGCCAGCAATCTTGACGATTGATCGCGTATAGGTAGAAATAATGAAGAGTTCATCGGTTGGTAGAACTCAGATATAAGAGTAGAAATAGATAGGTTCATTTTGCTAAAAGAAAAATATACATTGTCAAAAGGCTGCTAGTTCAAATGCGCCACAGAGAAGAAAGATGTTAGGAAAGATAGTGGGGTAGGTAGAAGTATTATTGATGCTAATCATGCTGTCACTTTTCAGAAGTAGCATCAAAGAAGGGTGAAATTTTGCGCCAATGGGTAAGGCACTGGTCTTCATAAGCCAAAGATCTGAATTCTGGACACCTCCTGACGAGGAGCTGCCCTCCCCAAATGGAGCCACTGTTAGTCATCAGTATTTTTCACTTGTTGGTGATGACTAAATCCATAGCTGAGTTTTCTAGAAGCTGATCTCCATATGTCAATTTGTCATCTAGAAAACCCTCATAAAACTTTTTTTGCCCTCCTACTTTTTAGTCCGCCCATGTCAAGGTGAAGCCTCATTATCACTATCCTATCTAGCTTTAGCCCTACTAGTCTGCCCATCAGCTCTAAAAAGACAATCCAAGTCTGTTCAAAAAGCCTCCCTTAAGTTAGGAAGTGGCGCTTTAAGGCATATTACCCTTGGCAAACATCTAATAGCCAAAAAACCTCCATATGCTACAGACCAGTCATAACAGACCTTCCACTCTGCTAATGAAATTGATCATAGCCCTAAGTCGCGCCACTTACACACCCCTAAGTCTCAGCAATGCATAGACCACAGTCTCAAGCTGATTTTAGGTGTTTTACAGTGTTTTATGGATTTTACAAAGACAGGAAACATGTCATCATCTCAGGAGAAAATTCTTGAATCCACATTTAGAAGAACAACTGCTTATCAATGTAAACATGAGCCTGAGATACATTTGCAGGGTAAGGAGTTACTCATCAAACTCTTACATCTTCATTTAGCCTGATAGCACAGTAAAAGAAAGACAACACTGTCAAACAGACTTGTAATTTGTCATGGCCAAGAATCTCCTTCATCTATAAGCAGAGGGTTAAGGCGCCTCCTTCATCTACAAGTAGAGGGCGATGGCCAATGTTGACTTGAACAATTGCAAGCTGACTGTAAGCATAGGTTTGTTTTAATAAACAGTGAAACAGTGACTAAAAGTTTCTAAGGGAAAGTGATGATCAAGAATAGGGTTAAGATCAGAAAATGTTCAAGTCAAGAGAAAGCAAAGTTTTTTAGGTCTTGTGTCCTAAGAAAGAGGATCATTTGAAGTTTCAGGCATCATCAGTATTGCACAACAAGAAGAGACCCCATTAATCAAAGCTATTATAACAAAACATCTCTGCAGGGGTGCTAGTATGAATGGCTTAAATCAGTGCTGAGCAGGAAGACACTTCAATAAAAAGGACCTCTGTGTACTCTTATGTTTCTGTTGGGTTATGGTATATAGTCTATGGTTTCTAGATAAACATAGAGGAAAATGATGCAAGTAGTACACAGCCCCAGAAATAAACCATCTTGATGAAATTCAAAAAGCCAGTGCAAGTCTCGGTGTTGCAATCACCACAAGAACAAGTGCATTCTTCAGAAGCAGCAGGGTGTGTACTTACAGTGACCAGAAAAATATTTATCCACAGTCCAAGGAGACCTCTGTCCAAATGTGAAAGAAAACCCCCTGCAATATAAATATCATCTGTAGGTGTCCCTTTTCATACAAAGCACCAGAAGTATAAAAGGGGTTTTGAAGTGGCAGTTAAGTTTTTCTTCAGCAGAAAGGGCATTCCAAACAAGTTTACAAATTCATAAATATGCAAAAAGATCATTACATGTTTTCAGATCCTGGAACCTAGTGAAAGCAGATACTCAAAGAAGTAAAAAGAGATCTTGGCATATGGAAAAAGCTCTAAATAAACTTCAAACATATAAGCACAGTATGCAGTTTTTGACTTTTGGATATACGTGGCTAAGAACAAATAAGTTGATACCTATTAATGTTGGAAGGCATGAAAAGACATTTGATAACCTTGTTTCAAATAATGGGTCCCTCATGACATTTTAGACCCTCACAAAGCGAAACCAAGGGTTTTCATGTTTTATGATTATAAAAGACAAAGTGGCCGTTGCAAAGCCCACTTTGAATCTTCCAAAACACTCATGGAGTTCCTCGCTCCACTCGAGATCAAACAAGGAAGATTTTAGGCAATTCGAAGAAGTTTTTGACAGTTTGGAGCTGCGCGGTGCGCCTGCAAAAGCGCGCGGCGCGCTTAGAGAAGATTTTGCATAGGCGCATAACTGTTGCGCGGCGCGCCTGTACATGCGCGCGGCGCGCCTGTGCACTTGGGTCCTGTCGGCCCGACAGGTGACCCGGCACCTTATTGTGCGAGGCGCCCTTCCTTCTAAACGCGTTGCGCGTGGGTTTGGCCTTCAAACACACCCTCTAATCGCATATGAAGCTGCTAAACTTTTTCAAAGGGCCTTGTCATCGATCTAGAGGTACTTCATACGCCTTTTTAGCTCCTTTAAAAATTGCTGTGACAGAGTGAAAGGTTAAAAGTCAAGGTTTGAAGCATAGGTGTAAGATTTGTGTGAAGAAACAAGTTTTGATGTGGCGGGTGAAACATCAAACGCTTGTAAGTGTTATTTAAAAAAAAACATCAAGTTTCCCTCACTGCTATAGTGAAACAAGGTGGAATCTATCATGTTATGTGCATTATTAGAGCCAGTGAGGAATCTGCTTTTACAATCTGAAGGTGTTTGTCAAATTTGTGCCAATGACAGTGAAGTATTTTGGTTGAAGAATAGCCTTGATTGATTAACACTCTTATAAACCTTCGTTTAAACCTTCAGAAGTATGTCAAAGCTCTGCCACCTTGTCCTATAGACAGTAAATTTTGACTGTGTGTTTATATAATCTGATTGACTGTGTTAGTGGTGAAAGCTTTGTTGGTTGAGTTGCATACTAGGACAAGGTCATGATTTTGAAATTGAGAAGTATACCTCAGTCAAAGACACAAAAATATGTTGTTGACCTCCAAACTTCAAAGGGCAAGGTGACCCTATCACAACGCACAACAATTTCACATTGAGTGGGTATCTTCTTTTCACTGTATTTTCTTCTTAAAGGGTTTGCTGGTTGGATTACATATCAAAAGTTGGGAAGGCTTCATTTTAAGGACCAGAGGTTTTGTATTGAGAGGGATATTGTGCACAAACATCCAAAAACATTATTTCCATATCAAAACAGTGGGAGTGACAGAGTTTAGCTCCAAGAAGGCATTTTAAAGACAGTGAGACAGTTTGGTGCTTCAAAAGCATATTCAGCCCAAAATGCCACCCAGGCAAGACAGCCGAAGTGGTTTACACAAAAGATATGAGCCAATTTCTACTGAGGAGGTCAATGCACATCCATCCATCCTTTTCAATTTTCATGAAGTAGGTTGTTTGGATTTCTGCCAGAGAGTACAGGAGGTCAAAAGTTTCTCGCCCTTGACACACCTATGCGCCTTGAGGTTCCAAAGCAAACATTTCCAGGTAGCAGGCCTTGATTTCAAGTTTTCCCCGAGTTATGTATCCAAGGCAACTAAAATCCCATACATTGGCGAAAAATGGTTCAAGCAAGCCTATCTAGACTTGGAGGACTACAAGCCTTTCATCAAGCCCGAGCACAGAGACACATGCACTACTATTTTTCCTTTCTCTCATCTTCTTGCCAGCTATGCTCCTCTTATGAAGATCATAATGAAGTATTTCACCTGTGAAGGGAGATTCTCCCAAGTATATGCATACCACATCCGACTATTGATGCACTTCACTAGAACCAAGCAGCTCAATCTTCCTTACTTCTTGTGCAAAAATATTGAGAAAATGGCCTCTTCTGTCCAGAAAAAGCCTCCATCACAACAAGTAGCTTCTCTATGCCATCATTCTCTGATTAAAATCATCATCCTACACCAGCTAAAGAAGAAAGGGGTTTCATGGGATGTTTTCATTAGTCACCCAGATTTCTCCACTGTCCCTCCGGTCCATACATCTCCCACATCGCCTATTCATCGCCCCTCACCTTCCTCTAGCAAAGCCACTCCTAGAAAGCTCAGATTCACTACAAAACAGTCAAAGGAGCATGAAGAAGGAGAGGGAAGTGGACAGCAAGAAGAGGAAGGGCATGAGAAAGAAGAAAGAGATGAAGAGCAGCAAACTGAAGATGAAGAACAACAACAGGACAGCGGTGAAGGTCAGTAGCAGGAGCAAGAAGAAAAGAGTGTTGAACAACAACATCTCAGTGAAAATGAACATCAGGGACAAGAGGAAGAGCAACAACTTGATATTGAAGGTCATGAACAGCAGTTTGGGCAGAAATTTGAGCAGCAGCTTGAGCCACAAAATGAACAAGAAATCCAAGCACAGCAGCAGCATGATGTTGATGATCAAGGGCAACAATAATTTGAGACAGATCGGCATCATGACATTGAAGAGTAGAAGCAACCTAAAGAAGACACACAGCAGCCTCAAGGAGAGCAGCAGTTTCAAGAAGATGATAAGGGCAAAGAAATTGTGCCTCCTTCTCCTAAAAAGACAAAGCCCAGCACAGCAAGAAAGAAAGGGCCTAAGGCTGACACTCCAAAAGTGACAAGAGTTGTCCCTAGCAAAAGAAAATCGCCAAAGAAGTCTCCCACTAGCATGCCAAGAAGGAAGAGTGCAAGATTAGCCTTCAAGGGCAAAGGGAAAGGCAAGATAGGAGAAAGTCAAGAACATGGAGGTGCATTGGTTGTCATCCCAATCCAAAGTTATGACAGCGATAATGAAGCCCGCATTCTTGAAAACCTTCTAATCCATCGAGAGGGTCAAATTGAAGCATTGGAGAATGACCTTCATCGGGCAAATAACTTCAATCATTTCTTGGAGATCCAAAATAAACAAATGAGTGTCCATATGGCTGTCCATGAGGCACGAGCAATCAAATACAATAATGAGGCTGCTAAAGCACAAGTAAGGATAGAGGAGCTCATCGGTGAGTTTGATGAAGATGAAGAAGAAGACCAGCCTAGGCAGAAGAGGCCTAGAACCATAGGGCTTAAAAGAGCCCTAGAAAAGCAAAAGGAAGAAGAACAAGCCCATCTTCAATCCTTTCCCCTCACTGCACTACTTGAGCAAGAAATTGAAAGTAATAAGGAGGCATGGATAGAAAGAGCCAATAAACATTTGGAGATGAAGCTTGAGAAGGCAAACAGAGACCTGGAGCTGCAAAGGAAGATGACACAACACTATCAAAAGCTAAATCAGTTTGCCCGGCGCAAGCTAAAGGCCACCCAAGAGAAACTGAAGGAAGCAAAGGAGAAGCGCTCGGCACGGAAGGAGAAGAAAGGCACATCAGCACTCAAAATTTTGGCTTCAGCTTCGGAACACATTGCTAAGGACCCTTGAGGGTCATGCACCCCAATTTTGAGCCCATTTTGACAATTTTTGGTTTTTTGGCATTTTTGGGTTTTTGGTAAAAAACTCATAAATTCACCATTTCATTTTGAGGATTCATCAAAGGAGGAGAATGGTATCATTGAATGCCATAATTTCATGGGCACACCCCTCAGCGATTTTCAGAACATTTGGAGATCATTTTCCCCCTCAAAACGACGAAAAAGGCTCGCTTTTTGCACACTCTGCCCGATCTATCAGCAGACTGTAATTTTTGGTTTTTTACACACAGGTTAAGTTTTGGAGGACTTCTAGGCATCAGATTGGGAAAATTCAAGTTTCTCCAAAAATCAGACACTCATAGCTTTCCAAAGAGCTATCATGAGCCTCGTTTCGAGATCGGGAAGGCTGCCAAATGTTGCCGGCAAGTCAGGGGACCTTTTGCTGATGTTTTTTCTGAGTATTTTTGTAATTTTTGAACCTCTAAAATCTGCTTTTTCCAAATGTGCGTTTAGCTATTTTTGCACTTGGAAAATGATGCAAAGTCAATTTAATTCCCCTTTTTAGCATTTTTTAGATATTTTATGGGATATTTTGTGCCTTGGGCTTTGCAAAGCCTCAAGGACAAGTTTAGATATTTTGATTAGGCCAATGAGGATGCAAGTTGAACCATGAGGTTTTCCTCACTTGAGCCTATATATTCCAAAGGCTATCATTGTAAACAAGGTTGAACTTGAGAATAGAAGCAATATATGGTCTTATGAGCTTTGGAAGAAAATACTTGTGTTATGCTTTTGGATTGCCTCTTGGATGTTCTTGGATGGATGATGAAGGATTGTTGATGGATTCCATGACTTGGTAGAATGGTATAGTGTCTCTTGCTTTGTTGTTGTCTTCTAGTTTTCATTCAGATACATGTTTCTTGCTTGCTATAGATCAGTAGAGAACACATTTGAGATATGCCCATGGAGGCACCTCAAATTTCCTGAATCTTCATAGCCTTCATGTTTTCTTCTTCCTTAGTCGCATTAAAGAATTCTTAACTGCTCTTTAACAACTTGAGGATATTGTTGCTAGTTTCATTCATAGTTCTATGCATGTTGAGTAGGATGTATGGTGTGCCCTGCTTACCTATGACTGTCCATATTCCCATCCATAAAACTATCTCTTTGACTGATTAGATTATCATTTTGTTTGAACCAAGGAGGCCTAGTTCCAATCTAGCCCTTTGCCTAAAACTATGCAAATCTTGTTGTTCAAAGTGCCCAATAACTTGAAGTACTGTGTTTAGGTATTCCGACATAGTGTTTTGAGTTGTTAGTCCGTCTTATGTGTTTTCCCCAAAGTCTGATAGCCATTTCCCAAAGTTAGAGGGTCTTATACTTCTATGCATGGCTTGAATGTTTGTTTCTATGTATTGATTAGTTTATAGTTACATTTGGCATGATTAATGGTTTTCCCTACCATGTTTATGTTATCTATTGAACCAGTGATGCTTGAAACTCCTTTTTGTTCACAAACTTGATGTCCATTTACTCCATTTTGCCCAAAGATCCTTTCTACCTTGAATCAAATCGGCCCTTCAACAGCCTTGTATCGTCATCTAATAGCTTTCTTGACCTTTTGACCCCATAGCCCAGTTAATATAACATCTTGTTATCTATTTTATATCTTTGATCAGTTTCATCCCTCACAACTTAAAAAACAAAAAATCAAAAACTTACTTCATAACTAGCCTAAAATCAGAACACAAATAAGCAAACACATAGATATCCCTTACACATATAGAGAGAGCCCTCTCTGAGTCCAGGAAGGCTAGGTCCTCGGGCTCCAAAGATTGGTTTGATGTTACACGTTCATTTGGCTTGCCAATCAGCCAAATCACGGGACCCTAACACAGAGGAAGTATGGACAGGTAAAATGGTAAACTACTCTTTTTTAAATCCGTTTGGTTGTGAGGCATTTGTCCATATTAATAAAGAAAATAGAACAAAGCTTGAGGCAAAATAAAAGAAATGTACCTTTATTGGATATGGTGCTAATGATTTTGGTTATCGCTTATATGATTATGAAAATCACAAAATCATTAGGAGCAGAGATGTAGTATTCAATGAAAAGGTCTTGTATAAGAATTAGTTGCAGGAAAAGAAACAGGAAAAAGAAAGCAAGGAATACGCGGTTCTTGATGAGATAACTGAAAAAGTAAAGGTGCCTGAAAATGATAATAATCAACGACCACAACAGCAGCAACCACCACAACAGCAACATGCACCTCAAACACCTGAAAGTGGTGTTAGAAGATCTACCAGGATAATTAGACCCCCTGAACGATACTCTACTTAATTATATTATTTATTGCTGACTGATTCTGGTGAACCTGAATGTTATGAAGAAGCAATGCAGGTTGAAAGCAGGAAGAAGTGGGAGCTAGCCATGGAAGAAGAGATAGACTCCTTAATGCATAACCAAACTTGGGACTTAGTTAGGCTGCCTGCAGGTAAAACTACATTGCAGAATAAATGGGTTTACAGGCTGAAGGAAGAAGATGGAGGAAAATAGAGGTACAAAGCTAGACTTGTGGTGAAGGGGTTTGCACAGAAGAAAGGTATTGATTTTGATGAAATATTTTCTCTTGTTGTTAAGATGACTTCAATCAAAACTATCTTAAGTCTTGTAGCAGCGGAAGATTTACATCTTGAACAGTTAGATGTAAAGACAACATTTCTCCATGGAGATTTGGAGGAAGAGATATACATGCAGCAACCAGAAGGATATGAGGTCAAAGGAAAAGAAAAATTGGTGTGCAGGTTAAAGAAGAGCTTGTATGGCTTAAAACAGGCTCCAAGGCAGTGGTATCTAAAATTTGACAAGTTTATGTCTGAACAAGGTTATACTAGATGTCACTCTGATCATTGTTTTTATCTAAAAAGGAAAAATGATGGCAACTATATTATATTGTTATTGTATGTAGATGACATGCTTGTTGCAGGATCTAACATGCATGAAATAAATGTGCTCAAAAGAAAATTGGCAAATTCATTTGCAATGAAGGATTTGGGAGCTGCAAAACAAATCCTTGGTATGAGGATAACTAGAGACAAGAAAAATCGCAAATTAACACTGTCTCAGAATGAGTACATAGAAAAGGTGTTGAAAAGATTTAATATGCACAATGCAAAACCTGTTAGTACACCTTTTTCTAGCCATTTCAAACTTAGTAAGGAGATGTGCCCAAAGACCTAAGAAGACATGGATTATATGTCTAAAGTTCCATATGACCAAGAAGTGTTTAATGTATTGCAATGGTCCTGGCATTGTAAGGCTTGATATTGCATAGCATGGGAGTTGTAAGAAGGTACATGAATAATCCAGAAAGAACATTGGATGGCAGAAATGATTCTTAGATATTTGAGAGGTACCACAAATCACATTATGTTTGGTGGTTCACATTGTCGGCTGTGTGATATGTTGATGCAGATATGGAAGGTGTATCAGAGATAACAGAGTGGTTGTTTCACAGATATGTATTTATCAGAGGTGGAAACAACCGTCATTGGGTTTCAAAAATCCAGTATTGTTGCACTTTCAACAACAAAATCAGAAAAGGTTACACAGAAATAAGAAAGAAATGATTTACAGTGCTGGTATGTAATCAGTAAGAATCATGATATCCTTTATAACAAGAGAATGTTGATATTGGGGTGCCATTCATCTTGCAAAGAACTCAGCATTTCATTCCAGGACTAAACACATACATCTCAAGTACCATTTCATACGGTCAGTATTGGAAAATGGAGAGTTGAAGCTGGAAAAGATACACGCTAGCCAGAATCTTGCAGATATGCTAACAAAATTTGTAACCAGGGAGAAACTGAAAATGTGCTCAGTTTCAATTGGTCTTCAAGGATGATAATGAAGATGAGGAACAACTAGGTCCAAAGAGGAGTCATTGTCCAACAAATGAAGTAGCGGTGGAGTTTCTACAATCAGTCTCCAAGTGGGAGATTGTTGGGTGTGGAGCCTAATTTTCTTCCTGATTCAGAGATCCTTGTTCTAGCTGGATGTATACCCCAGGAAAATTGTACACCCTTTCCCGCGGGGTCCGGGGGCCAGCGGTCCCCCGGTGGGGGTTTCGAGGGCAGCGTCTTTGAAGCCAAAAATAGATGTAAAATTTCCTTGTAAAAGTATAGTAATTTCTAGTCAATCTGGGTCATTCATTAGGCAGATGATCTGACGGTAGAAGTTATGTTTAGTTTAGGGTTTTTTGCCCTAGAAGGCAACCCCTCGCTTTTATGAGGGTATTGTATTACGGCTATGTAATGTGTGTGTATTCCCTGAGCGGGAAACAGATAGGGAGACTGTGAGAGAGAACAAAGGATATTACAACAGATTTGCTGTAGGTTTTGTATCTTCATTTTTCTGGATAATAGAAAGGAAGGACTGGCTATTCGGGGTGGACGTAGCCAAAATTGGGTGAACCACGTATATCTGTGTCTCTCTGGTTTTATGTGTTTTCTGTGCTTGTATTTTCTGCATATTTTATGTGTTGCATTGCTCTGTAATATTTAATTTTCTAACACTTTTGTGAAACACGATATCAGCCGTCGGATCGGAGGGCCCAGATGCGACGGTGCGGAAGGATTGCGAGAGCAGTTAACATGTGCGGGTAGAACATATGGGTAGGATCAATGGCGGTTTAAATCCTGACCATTGGATCTTGGGAATTTACGGTTGAGATCTGTCGATGGGAGAGAAATGAGAAGGGCAGGGTTTGATGATCAGAAGCAATGCGGATCGTCCGATCAAACCTAATCAATGGAGGAGATTTAACTGGAGGTCAGGTTGGTGAAAGGTTGAGGGCGGAGCGCGATGAGATCCTGGCCGTTGGTTCTTGTGGACTCAATAGTCCAGATCTAATCGGTGGATGCGATGAAAGGGGGCTGCAAACAAAGTGAGATCAAATCTTGGCTGTTGGTTCTTGTGGATTCAACGACTAAGATTAAATCACAGGATTGGCATCAGAGGGGCAAACACGAACGTGACTTTGGATTCACAATGTGCGATTAAGCACTAGCCGTTGGATCAAACTTGATCAACGGTCAGGATTAAATCGGCGGGCGTGGGTGATGGCTTCATAAGCGGAGCACGATCGAATCTCAGCCATTGGTTCTTGTGGATTCAACGACCAAGATTAGATTGGAAGATCGGAGGAGAGGGCTCATCGCATAAGAAAGAAAAAGGGAAGGCTGTGTTTGCGCGATGCGATCAAGCACTGGCCATCGGATCGGAAGAGATCAACAGTTAGGATTAAGTTGGAGGAAAAATGATGGAGGGTTTGCGATGGAGCGCGACTAGATCCTAGCCGTTGGATCGAGAAAGATCGACGGTCCAGATCACATCGGTGGTTGGAGGATAAAAGCTCACCGCATCGGAATATTTTGAAGAACAAAGGAAAAGACAGGAAAGAAAACCTCCGATTGCGATTTGCGATTAGGCCTTAGTGCTTGGTCGTAGTGCGGGTGACATGCAGAAAAGGGGCTAGGGCTAAGGCCGAAAGGGGCTTAAGACCTTAGTGCGAAAATGAAGATTTTCAAGGATTTTGAAGGGTTTTTGAGGGTTTTGGAGGTTCCGATAGGGGTAAATATGGGGTTTCAAACTTTTAAAAGGGGTTTTCACAAGGTTTTAAGGGAATTTGAGACCTTTAGAGTTTATATGGAGGGTTAAAAAATGAAATAAGGCTTTATGAGAATGAAGGGGAATAAATGAAAATAGGCAATTTCAGAGGCCTTTGGAACAACTTTCTTTGGTGGAACAACATGGCTTTAAGATGGAAATAGTAATGAAGATGAACCTCCAGGATGGAACAAACATAATACTTCAAGGATGATAGATTTTAAAAGGAAATATATCTCTTGAAGGCTTGAAGACAAAATTAGCCACCATTTGGTATATCAGAATTTATAGGTGGCTAACAGAGTAATAAAGAAAGGCTCAGTGAGGCGGATTAATTAATTATGATGTTTATGTGTTGGCTTGGCTGTGCAAACCAAGTGTTATTTGCTTTAGGTGTGAGTGTGTGCAAGTTGTGTGTTAATTTTAATTAATGCCATGTGGTTGTATAAAGAAAAAGAAAAAAATGTTGAAGTACTTTAAAAAAAACTGAAATGATAGTAAAATAAACAGCTACATATGCATAATTTCAACCCAAAAGAAGGATTCCCAAACAAATAGTCTAAAGGGCAGACGAACTTGAATCAAAGCACACAAAATTACCAAAAGAGCTAAGGTATAAGGGACAATGATCCAATGACTCAGATCTACCGGAAAAAATGCAGAAAATAGTAAGAAACCGAAGGGGAAAACCGTTGCAAAGTGGGAGGCGAAAGGTTAAAACCCTAGGGGAAACAAGGGAACCCTAAGGGAAATACCAAACAAAATTCAAGAGGGGGGTTTTGGATGGAATAATAACCTATCAAAAAGGAACTAAAAGAATGATAGATCAGACCCTGAAACAATGGCTGAAAGCGGCTCAAATCTCAGACTACCTACTCAGCTAAAGCACTCCTAGAAAAGTGGAAGTGTACTGAAACCCTAGGGGGCTTGGTTATAATTCAAGGAGACAAATTGAGCATATCCGGGCCTAAGAAAGGCTGAGACAAAAGTCATACAATCCAAAGCAGTACTCTCGGCAAACCCTGATAGACATAGAAAAAATTCAGAAAAAAGTTGCAGCTCACAGGTATTGACCTGTGGGTTGTGGAAATCGCAGTTTTTGGGCTAACATTCGTGAGTTTAGGTAGAAAGCGGAGGTTTGGGCTCAAAAAGTGCGAGCTCAAGCTCCAATATCCTCGGGCGGAAGGTTGCGGAAAAGTTGTCATCTCTAGCGCGGTTGATACCTGTTACATGTGGATAACACCCGAAAACACCTAGAAGTTAGAATTTTTATTGTTTTAGGGCATAAAAGTTAAAAAAAAACATCAAGGGACTGAAAACAGCTGAAGAAAAACCCTAGTTACTAAAGGTGTTGGTCACATAGGAATTTTATTTACAACAGTGGAGTCTCCATTTGTTAGCGTAAATTATTAATGCAAGTGTACGAAAAGAGCTCACTTTAGCTGTGTGAAAAAAATCGCTAAAAAAAAAAATATTGCTGCTTAACTTCTTTAGATCTACAATCGATAGTTAAAACAAATTTTGAAAAAAACATGATCTATGCAATAAAAGCAGTTAAAGAGTGAAAATAAATAAGAATTCCTCCATGCATCCACTAGACAAGACAAGATTTAAAGAATTTTGAATATATTATAACACCTGTGAAGGGAAAAAATAACAGTGTTACTAGTCCCCCTTAATGGGATGGGTTCAATGCTTCAGATCCAAAATTTTCTCTCTCTCAATGGTGTAGAAAACCCAAAATATGTTGAACTCTATGGGAGCTCAAGAAGGAAAGAAAGTAGTAGCAGCAATGAGAATGATCAAAGCGCGATAATGAAAGTGATCAAAGTGAAGAATGAATGGAAAACCCTCCTATTTATAACAAAATATTGAGTTATCCTCGATAATGGCACATAATAAAATATTATTAGCCAAGATGTAGATCTAATTGCTTGGAATATTTTACTATATTTTGTTGGAAGGAAAAGGTATTTAAATTGGTTATATTTAGAAATAATAATAAAATAAATGATTTATTTATCATTTCAAGAATGTGGTTAAGGAATAATTAACAAATAATTATATGTTTAATTATTTCTAGGTGATTTAGTCAACTTTAAGAGGGAATAATAACTAAATAATGATTTAATTAATTATTCCTAGAGAAAAATAAGAAAAATAATGATTTATCTAATTATTTCTCATAATTGGGTTAAATATGACCATGAATATTATTTAAACAGTGGTTTAATTAATTATTCCTAGAGGAAAATCAAATAAATAAGGATTTATTTAATTATTCCTCATGGGGTTTCTTGTTTTAACCAGAAATAACTTAATAAATTATGGGTTATTAAATTATTTATTATATTGAAAGCAATTTTAATTGGTCTTACATGGTGTACTTCGATCCATCTAATTGTAAATGGTTAGATGACCAAATCATGGTGTAACAAGGATTTCGGGAAGTACATGAGATCCTGCACTGCCTGCGCCATTGCAAAACTGACCATCAAGAAGCAAGGCCTCTATACTACATTGCCTACCCCTAATCAACCTTGGGAATTCATATCCATGGATTACATGTCGGGCCTTCCTTCTACTAAGCGTGTCAACAACTGTGTTTTCATGGTCGTCAACAGATTCTCGAAGATGGCCATTATGGCGGTTTGCAAGAAGACTATCATAGCAGAAGCCACTGCTAAACTCTTCTTTTAACGAGTGTGGATACACTTTGGGATCCCACCATATATCATCTCATATCGGGACAAAAGGTTCCTCAGTACATTTTGGTCCATCCTCTAGTAAATGATGGACACCAAGCTCACCAAGTCCACAACTTTCCATCCCAAAAATGATAGCCAGACAAAGGTCATCAAAACATCCACATACATGGGATGAGAGCCTCCCCTATGTACATCAAAAATATACTATAGGCCCTCCACAACTCAATTGGCCACAACCCCTTTCAGGTGGGACTGGGACTCCAACCACTATGTCCCATTGACGTAGCCATGCCATTTGCAACTACTCAGGCTGATTCGGCTCATGTCCAGTCTGAAGCTGACAAGGTGAACAACTTCATTGAGTGCATTCAACACATACACCAACAGGTTCATGAAATATTGGAAAGAGCTAATGCTAATTACAAGCAATGACATGATCAACATTGTGTGCCACACAACTTCTAGGTGGGTGATAAAGCATGGCTACATTTGCAGAAGGAGCGCCTCGCTGAACCCTGCCACAAACTTCACCCGCTCTGATATGGGCTATACACCATCACCAAGGCAGTAGGGGAAAATGGCATCAAGCTCTCTATTCCACCATTCCTTGGTCAACATCTAGTGTTCAATGTGGACCACCTTCGACCCTACTTTTCACCTCCATTAGACACATCCGACATGGCAGAACAACTCACACCAACAAAGTTAAACCCAGACTACATGGAACAAGCCAAAAATTGTCATATCATGGAAACACATATCAAGAAAACTCGCCAGTAGATGATCCAACTATATCGAGTTTTCAAAGCGAGCCAACTCCTTCACCAGGGAAAGTGGCTCATGAGGGACCAAGTTCAACAAAAATTTCCTCATCTCATGGAGGAACTCAACGCAATGGGGACCATTACATCCTAAGGGGGGAGAAATGATCCAGGTGGATATTGGTGGACACTCGCCTATTCCACTTGGACCCCCACCATTTTTTCTTTCAGTTTTTTAGTTTCCTTAACTGTAGTACAATTTACTATTATTGGCATTTTTTTGGGTCCTAAACTTTCAGAGCTGTTTTGAGGCCCTAAATGACGTTTTTTTGGGAAAATCACTTGAGGCTAATATCAGTATTTGACTTGATATTCACTGTCAATAGTTTTAGTCCTTAGATATATGTTTCTAATGAGGTATCATTTGCATTAAACGAAGATCATATGCTAAAGTTACGACCTCGGGAAATTGATGTAGCAATTTACCCCAATGGGGCCCATAGTTTGGTGTTTCATCCCCTAGGGTTAGGTTTTTGGATTTTTATGGTTTTCCATTATTTATCAATAATAAATAAGCCTTAGAGCCTCATTGTAACATAGTTCAGAGGCTTGAAGCCACCACATCTCTTCTCAAAGATAAGCTACCAGCACCCTAGCTATTTTATTTCCATTCTATCTATAGTCATATTTCAGTTATGTGATATTAATGAAATGAAGTCTTATTTCTGATGCATCTCTACATTTATGTGTATTTTTTTATTTTATTGTTTTCCTTCATAAGTCTAGATCACAACATCACATGTACATGACACCACCTATACAACGTTTACACAATGCCAAATGTACACTGCACCAGTTGTACAATGTGTACAGAATACCACATTCATGACATGTGAACGAAACCACATGTACACAATGCCACATGCATGACATGTACATGATACCATATGCACACAACACCACATGTACAATCATGCTCACATCACCATATTTACACCACAGACACAACACCATATGTACATAACATGACATATACAACATGTACATAGTACCATACATACACAACACCGCATATCCAACATGCGCATAGTACGATATGTACACAACAAAACACATCCAACATGTACATAGCACCATCTATACCTAGCACTGCATATGAAATATACACACAACACCATAGGTAAAATCACTAAATATACAACATGTGCAACATATACATAATATTAATGCTGGACATCCATAGACCACACACTGACTCCACAAGGAAACCTTTCTTCTAGTGTATTTCCACTATTCATGCTCATCCTAGTATGTCGCAAATCACACTACTTTCACTTCTCTGATGTACCCCTCAGTTTTACCTGTCCATAACATAAACATAGGCATAGTACAAGCATATAATATAAATTCATAACCATATGATACCGACCTTGTAGATCTGTCATGGCTACTCTTCGCACTTGATTCCCCATAAGATCAGGAATCTCTTCATGCCATTTACCAGCATGAGAAATAATTCCTCCACAAGAATGATTCTTGAAAACCCTGTCATACAATGACATAGATACATACATATATATAATCATTAGCATAAAAAAATCATCATCCTATCAGACAACGACATATATACACACATATATACATATAAACATCAACATTAAACAATCATGATCCATGATGACACTGTCATACACGACATACATACATGTATACATATATAAACATCCACATAATCATGATAAAAACACCATTGCTAGATATCATAAGGTCTAAGTTAAGAGAACTTCCTTTATCCTTGCACAACATTGAGAAAAAAAATTACCGACATAGCCAAATCTTCTAACACCTCAGATCCATTTTATTCACATTTTATGTTGCCTTTCCCATTTATGTACTACCACTGTCCATTTACCAAAATGGACCCAACCAATCCAACTGACTATCATATTCTTACCTTCTATTGCACATAATCATACATCGAGCTTCATTCATCTCTTACATTGCCTATTGGGTACCACAAAGCTCCCCCTGAGATCCATTAACTTTACTCTTTCCCAATCAATTCCAAAGACTCTCAAAACATAAAAGGAAAGAACAAGAAAAAAAAGAAGAATACCACGAAAACCAAGGAAATATGACACCTCAAAAAAGTGGCATGATCATGCACTAGACACAATCAAAACCACAAAGAAAGCACAACAAATACCAAAATACCAAAAGCATAAGACTAGCAACAACTACATGAATCAATCCCCATGGTTCCTAGTGCTTCCCAAGGAAATATCAACCTGAGCCTTCTACAAGATTTCATAACAGTCTCTTTTTCCATGCAATCCACTACAACATACTACCATAAACACATAATTGTTAGTGTATAATATAAACATACAATATATCATCTACCTTACCTTGTTATGCCAAGCACCCTGCCTTGTGCCTAAACACATACATATATCACCTCTCAAGGGACTCCAATCCATTGAAGAATCCAACAATAACTAGAAACCAGTTGTTATACTTGTCAAATACATGTTCATAAATATAGCACATGTCCACATAAGGCTAGAAAATATTAGGGTTAAGAATACTTCCTGTATGCAGAGTACTCATTCATTTGGAATTAGGGTTTCCAAGCATAGCCAAAGGAATTATTTCTCAATTCCTTTCTGTTAGTATGAATCTTTTTTCGGAAAAACACCACTTTAGCTACGCATAACAAATAGCCCTAACATCAATTATGGCTGCCAATATCTTCAAATCTACAGTTAGTTGATCAAGACAAAGCTGCACAAATCCAGATCTATGCATAAAAAGACATTAAGCAGTGAAAATAAGGTTTTGCTCCATGCATTCAATAGACACGACAATAAAAATATTTTTGAAAGAATTTTTATATTAAGGGCACCTGAGAGGAAAACAAGAAAGGTGTTTCCAATTCTTCTCAATGGGATGGGTTCTTGAAAAGTCCTCAACGCTTCAGATCTAACATTTCTCTCTGTTGTTGGTGTAGAAAACCCAGACAAACATAGAACTCAAAGGGAGCTCACAAAGAAAACAATGGAGAATGTGACAATGATAATGGCTCAAAGTCAAACCAAGAGTATAGATCTAGAGTGATCTAATATGAAACAAAAGGTGACAAATGAATGAGAAAACCATTCTATTTATAAAAAAATATTAGGCTAGTCTAGGACTTGGTGCATGAATAAAATATTATTAACCAAATTCTAGAACCACCTTTTAGGAATATTTTATTATATTTGTTGGAGGGAAAAGGTATTTTGACCTGGGTCAAATCCCTTGTCAAATCCATTTATTTGTAAATAATAAATAAATAAATGATTTATTTATTATTTTAAGGAAGTGGTTGAATGATAATTAAATAAATAATGGTTTATTTAATTATTTATAAATGATTTAGTCATATTTAACAAGGAATATTATTTAAATAAGATTTAAATAATTATTCCTAGAAAATAATAAGATAAATAAGGATTTATCTAATTAGTTTCCTTGTTTTGGGTTAAATATAACCAGGAATAATAATTAAATTATTTTTTAATTAATTATTCCATGAGGAAAATAAAAAAATATAGATGTGTTTAATATTTCCTTTTGGGGTTTTCTGTTTAGACGATAAACAACCTAATAAATGTGTTTTATTAAGTTATTTTACATAGTGAAAGCAATTTTACTTAGGGTAAAATTGGTCTTACATGGTGTACTTGGGTCCATCTAATGATAATAGGTTAGATGACCAAAAAATGGTGTAACAGATTTCCCCCCAACGTACGAGTGTTAGGAGCAAATCGTATGACCGAAGTACGTTTTAAGAACTCAATCACCAGACATCAAAAGGGAAGTCAGAGAGAGAAATTTAAGGTAGTCTAAAGTGCTAAAGAACTAGAACCTGAGGAGATGAGACTTACAGGTGCAACAAGTCTCGTGTTATGAGAGGGTACTTACGCTAGAGGCGGCGGGGGAGGCATACCTATGCCTGCCGCGAAAAAGTACAAAAGAATAGTGCGTCAAGTAAACAAGGGACCGAACTATAAAGTACATGATGGCATAAACATGAGCCAGATAAAAGATATAATGAGGAATCCCATATAGATGCTGTGCCTGGGATAACAGCTAGGACTTATACAATAATATTTGAGTACATGAGATACAAATACAACCCAAATACCCCCTATAAACGGGGAAGGGCTCGCAAAATCTGACTGATACATGCAAATCGAAGAGGTGCTGCAAGTAGCTAAGGACAACATCATCAAATATATGGAGCTGCATCGAAGGATGTAATGAAGAGGTCATCCGGGCATGTGGGGGGCTACCTGCAGGGCCACCCCCTCATGAGGGTTGAGACATCTCACACACACCCGGGAATCACCAATAGCTGCTGCTGCATCACTGGACCATCAAGTATATAGATATCGATCATGCTGAAAGGAGCTGGAGTGGAGAAACAATCAAGACAAAGGGTAATGAGAAATCCCTTTGCCTGATCCAAGGCACCGAACAAGTGGAGAAGCTGGAACCAAGGTACATCGCTCTCTAGACCTGTCTTCTGGAGTGAATGAGCTAATGTCGAAAAAAGGAGGTCTACCATAGATGAGGCAATAAGGGATCCTCAACTAAGGCACGAGAGAAAATAGTAGAGCGACTGACAGACTAACACTAATGATGATGATGAAATGGGGGATACTGAGTAGCAGATGGAAGACTTCCCTTATTAGAGCATAAAGGGCATGGATGACTTGGCATCAACTGACACAATATTAGGAGGGATAGGGGACAGTGGGACTGAATTCCATCATGTGCGACACGAGAGAGGGACCAAGAAATGAAGGATGGAGTACAAAGGGACTCAGGATAGACTCCATGAATGCAATGATGACTCAACTCGGATGCTCTAAACAAGGGCGACTCGATGGTGCTGCCACAGAGTAAAGGTCCAATGGAGGACCATAAAAACATGAGTACAAGAGGGTAGCTTATGACAAAAATCAACACGAACAAGGACAAGTATGGAGGCAAAGTGGTACCCCAAATACAAGTGTTGTAAGTGAGGAAATCCGATTTGAAGGAGAGGTGAATAGACCCTTCGTGGAGAAAATGTGTCCTAGTGAAGTATCAAATCATGAAAAACTAATAGATACCCATTTGAGTGCTCAGTGAGAGCTTTCCAATGGTGCAGACGGTGTGTCAAACGGGGCTAGGGTTTGGTCGCAGCGGGTGAAAGACAAATTAGGGGTTTTCTTCTAATAAGGCATTTTCCCTTCAAATGCATTCATTTTCTTGTGTAGCTGTGGTGAATGTAGAGAGGAGAGGAGGCCCTAAATCTTCCGGTGATCATAGTGGAAAAACTGAACGTTGGAATCGATCTCCGTTAGTTGCAGATAAGAGGCCTAATTCTACTCTTTGTTTTTGATGGATTAAAAGTTTAGATTAGGGTCCCAAATCTCAGGAATAGCCCCTCCCTCATCTTTACGGTCGGGTCGCACTTTTTGGGTCAAAAACTGCGACCTGGGAAGCAGGTTTTGGCCTAAAAAGTGCGACCTGTCAGGTGAAGGTGATTTTAGTGCTATTGTGGGCTGAGAGTTGGGTTTTTTGTAATTGGATACAATTTTTCCTATCTGTAGACTAAAAAATATGATATTTTTGTGCAGATATGGCAGATATACAGATCAACCAGAGAGAGAGAGACTTGGGTTCATTACGGACGTAGATCCAAGCGGATCAGGGTGTCCGTCATGCACTGGCCAGGTTTGGGGTTATGAAATTTGTGGAGAACCCTATGATGAGAGCTGGGGAAACCTTGTTGGCCCGGATTGTCAGTTATTGGGATCTAGATCATGAGGTATTTATAGTGCAGGGGCACAGGATCGAGTTGACAGTCCAAGATTTGTATTTCTTGACTGGTCTCCCACCATTAGGGATAGTGGGAAATACACAGCCAGTGTTACCACGGGGGCGTAACATTATGGAGTTTGTAGAGTGAAATTTTCGACCAGGCCTCCGAGTCAAAGGGACTCGGATACCGATTGGGGATATAGAGAGGTTAGAGACTCGTGTAGTGGCGGCAACAGTGTTGCGGATCCTGGGCAGCCAGGCACTCCATCACATCACTGAAGGGAAGATGATGATTGTGGAATCAGTGTTGAGCGGGACGTACTATGGGTGGGCCCAAATGATGTTGGTGTCGTTGAAATGACAGCTGTCACTTTGTAAGCGGCAAGTGAACCATGATTGCTCGTATGGGACCGTATTGTGCTTCTTCTTTTTCGAGAAGTTCCCGAACTTGCGACCTCTTGTACAAATACCAGATGGGGGTTCGAGAGAACCCAGGATGCGCCGGTGGGGGTGCTTACTATGTAGAGGAGGAGGAGGGGTGGTTGGGCGGGTGTTTCGACTGGAGTTCTTTGCCCATTGGGATTAGATGCCGTTGTACATAGACGACTATCCCTATAGTGGGATGAGTTATTGTGGAGATCCGGACTTGCCACTTCCCCCTGGTCGAGTATGGGGGCCTGATGGTAAGTGACAAGTGACTAATATTTTATGTGCATGTTAAAGTTTGTGAATGGTATATATGGTACTGATTCTTATACTTTTGGTATGCAGATACAGCTCCGGTAAAACTGGCCGGATATATGGGACGACCTGCAGTAGCAGGGACTGCAGGTGCTAGTGGATCGAGAACGACACAGAATGAGGAAATGGCCGCCCTCCTGAAGGACATCTGTCGTAGATGTGAGGGGCTGCTTACCGGTGTTTTAGAGCAGGGATGGCAAGACTTAGACGACCATTACATAGAGCTATGTATTGGTCTACCTTCGGAATGGCGAGGCGTCATGCGGCGCATGGTGATGGCCGGTTAGACTGTGTGTGATCTACGAGCTGGGGGGGTAGAGCCATTGGTTCGAGATCCTCCAGAGAGTGATTAGATGTGGGGCAGGTGGTGCCCCCTAGTGTGTATGGAGGGGCAAGTGTTTCCCCCCAGTTTTGAGATGTGTTTGTTGTAACATACTATGGGCATGTCATATGTATCAGAGTAGAGGGACTCTAAAAACATGTTGTATGATATATATTATGAATATGCATTGTTTTGATGATTTTGAATGTTATTGTCTTTTGTGTGATAAATGCCAATCTAGAACATGGTTTGCAATGCTATCTACGTAGTGATTTTGTCCTCTAGGTACATGATGGAAAGTAATGAATATAAATTCACGTATCAAAAGTTTCACTTGTAAATATCGTCTAAACAGGATAGGATTATGCACACGATAGACACCATTGAGTTGCAAGACAAGAAGTAGGGAATATAAATGAACATGCAGATGGAGGATGCGATGAGAGAGGGAATCGGCTAAGAGGCCACATACGACATCATATTCAGCCTGATTATTGGTGGCATTACCAATGCAGACCCCATTAGAGAAAACGAGGGTATGCAAGGGGGTAAGGATGGCCCAAGCTGCCGAGGCTAGATTCCGGGAATAGCGACTTGCCCCATCGGCATAGCCAATATAATGTGTGGACGGTAGGTCCTGCAAAATAGTGTCACAAGACAAGAAATGGGAGGAGGAAGAATAATGATGGTAGCGTGAGTGTAGAGTAGACATCAAAAGACAACTATGGGAGGGAGTAGTTTGGGTAGGATGGCTATGACTCATAGACCGACTAGAGGGTGATGTATGAGGGTGACAGGAGGAATAACTGGAGCTCATGCTGGGGAGAACATCATGGATACGGATAGTATCATTCCGGTTATGGGTGGGAAAGAAAAGTTCAGGGAAACCACATGACGCTGCAAAGCTACCTAAATCATCAGGATGGGAAGAAAGGCTCACATACGAATTGCCATGGGGGATGACAGAAGAACAAGTAAAAATATAGTGAAATGATGTGGAGCCCAAGAATGTTGCTGAAGGGAGATCAAGCAAAACAGACAGAGGGGATTAAGAGGGAATGTACTCTGAGGGTCGCACGGATGATGATAGGTATAGGATGGGGGCGGCAAGTTCCGTCATCTCAACATCAGGGGGGGAATGTAAATGGTAGCAGGGGGATCCTCGAGTTGACCTGACACATACTGTGCGAGGATGGGAGAGGCGGATTGATTTTTTTCAACCTCATACTCGCGAATGACCTCTAAAGAGGCTCAGTAATGCATTAGGTGAGGACAATGGTGAGAATAATGGCCATGGACACCACATAGAGCATAGGGTTTGTTGGTGTGAAGAGTCTTTGGGTTCTTGGCTGCGGACGAGGAAGAAACAGAGGATTCCGAGACTGTAGACTCAGGGAATGTGACTTTAACCAAGGGTTTAATATGGGGCAACTTGGGACAAGTATGGGTGGCATGACCGACGCCATCACACAAGGCACAAATCTTGGAGGGTGGAGAAGGGGTAGGATCAGTCGGGGTGGCGTTGTCTTTGGATGCCCCCTTGCGAGCTTTACCTTTCTTTCCCGTAGCTGTCAAAACAGGAGAAGGGTCTTCTTGAGGTGCTGGTGGCATTGTAGCGACGGAAGAAGCTAAGGGAATCAATTGAACCAGTCTCAAAGCAAGGTATGGTTTGGGGTGACTTGGTGGGGTCTCGGCTGGAGGGTTAAGATACCAGACAGATATTCCCAGGGTCAAATTAGGGAGGGAAAGGGTGGCCATGATGGGGACCGAATAGACTCCGGGAGGGGAAGCAAGGAAAGGTATCTGACCGACGGGGTAGTGGCCAGGAGGGATGGCTCCAAGATGGTTGAGGTCTGGGGGAACCAACCCAGGAGGGTAGAGAGGCTCATGGGTACAAGTTGGATGAGAAGGTCTGGAAGGAACAGGTTCGGCCAGCTGAGGCGAAGGGCTAGGAGTGGGTTGTGGTGGGCGAGGTTGAGGTTGCTAACTAGCCGAAGCGGGCCGCTTAAGGTCAGCTCGAGACGATTGCATCATGCAAACATTCGCAAAGTTGGGATCAGAGACAGGAGGAGGATGAAGACGAAAGGTTCCAAGCAAGGAGGAGTCTTTGTAGACGCCTACGGAAACACTGGTTAAAGAATCGACGGTTTGCTTATTGGCTACATAAGAGATGGTTGACTCAGGGGAGGTCTGAGATTTTGGCTCATGATATTTCAACTGGTCAATGGTGACTATCTTTCCATTGTGAGGGAAAAACCTCTTGCGGTGGACCACGGATGGGATAGCAGACATGGCATAGGTGTAGCTATGCCCCAAAAGAATGTTATAGTCAAGAGGGGCATCGATGACTTCAACGTCAATGCAAACAGTCTTGCCTGCAAGGGTGATAGGAAAATTACAGAATAGGTCAATGGATTGGGAGGCGTGGCCATCCCACGCACGAAGGGTGATTGTGGAAGGGGCCAGCTCAAGAGATCCGAGTTGTTTCCAAATCGAAGCAGACATCACACAGGTAGATGCCCCCTCATCAATAATAGACCGAGACACATTAATGTTCCAAATTTTGACTGGGATCTGGAAAGCGATGGAAGCAGGAAGGGGAGGATGATCTGACTGACGGGCGTTGAAAAAAATCAATTGGTCATCAGCAGGATCTATAGCGCCCATGGTGGATAGTAGAGCCTTCCTTTGAGAAGGATAGGACTGGAGGAGTTCCAATGTTGAAATGGCAGTAGGAGACTGCGCCAAATCATCTACTATGCTATATGAATGAGCAGCTCGATCGGAAGTAGAATTTTGGTGTAATGGGCCCTTAGGAACCTTGATAGGAACCTCAAATTTGGGCCTAGGGATCTGCAAAGGACCATTGGGTGTCGAAAGAGGCTCTATAGGACCTGAAGTAGGTGACTCGGGGATAGAGGAAGCAGGAGGCTTGGGGTACTGACGAGACCGAGTTTGAAGGTTAAGGTCAATGGTGAGAGGTTGGTCTGAATTCATCATGAGAATCTAGTAATCGGAGGAACCAGAAGGGGAAGGTTGAGTGGTTACCGGGGCATGAAGTGGCTGAGTAGCCACGAATCCTTGCTGAGGGAAAGGATCGATAAAAACAGCTGGTTGAGAAGTAGATGCATCGAGGGGAACATTAGGGGAGGCATGCTGTCCTTGCAATGTGGCCTGTGACTCCCACATCTGTCGCATTTGTGGTAATAGGGGGCAATCATGAGTGTAATGACCGTAAACACCGCAACACGAACAAGGATTATTTGTATGAAGAGGCCTGTCCGGTTTGGGCTGAGTGCTCTTTTGCTGGTTAACGGTGTTAGAGTCAATACTAGAAGGATTAGATCCATGATTACCAAGGGCAGATTGATTTTGATTGCCTTTCCTCTTTCTTTGAGAAGAAGGAGGCCCTTAGTTGCGCCCTGCTGTGAAAAGACTTGCCTTGGCGGGGGTAGTAATTGCTGTTGCAGGGGTTGAGAAGGCAAGGGAGGTAGAGGTGCAAATGTAGACGGAGCTGGGGCACCAGGCTGTGGATAAGGATACTGGATAGGTTGGGCAACATTGAGGTAAGCAGGAGGTTGGGAAAAAGGAGGAGGCATGCCTTATCCTGGATACATGCTACCTAGAGGGGGGAAAGTGCTGGAGGTGCTGGCCCCTCCCGGAGGGAAACCATAGCCCATAGGAGGTTGAGCATATGGATGCGAAAGAGCTCCAACGATACCGTCAGCAGAGTGAGAGGCCCCTGGGGCGTTAGCGCCACTGGGTCTGAGGAGGTCAGGAAGGACGGTATAAACATAACCAGACTGAGCATAGATGAGGTCATATTTCAAGGCTATTTGGAGGGTGGCTTCTTCTGTTTGAGGGAACTAGGAGGCGACATCTTTGCTGATGGCAGGTAAGAGAGATTGAAGAAACCAATCCATATAGACCCGATCTTCAAAGGTGGGAGCTCGACATAAGCTTCTTCTTCCCCGCCATTCCTGGACATAAGCGGAAAGGCGGGTCGAAGATGATTGATGGAAAGAAGTCAAGAGTTCCGTACCAGTGTCGTATCAGAGAGGAAGCTGGAAATAACATAAGAAGGCTTGGGAAATGGTCACAAAGGTGGCATGGGAAGAAGCAGTCTGATCGACATACCACTTAGAAGCTTCACCTGTAAGCGTGCATTGGAACACTCTAAGACGGATGGAGTCATCAGTAATGGAATTGGATGAACACCACATGTGGAAATATTGGATATGGTTGGAGGGATCCTCACCGGTAAGGCCTTTAAACTTGGGAATATCGGAGGGGAGCTTGGTAGGCATAGTAGGCCAACCAACATTGTGGCAGATAGGATCATTTATCAACTAATTGAAATCAGGGAGACTGAGACCATCCATATAAGGGAGAAAAGGGACAGTCGAGGTATTTATAGTGGTGGTTCCGCTAGTAAAATACCCAGCAGTAGGACCGGGGTTGTTGCTAGCGTTAGGCCCTGAACTAGACATGGTGAAAGTAACAGGGGGAGAACCAGAAGTAGGGGGAGAACCCGAAGAATCAGAAGAAGAGTTGGAGTGTGGACTCGGGGGAGGAGTAACTTGAAGACAGTGAGAAGGAGTAAGTCAACCAACTGGAAACTGAGGATGAAGGCCAAGAAGTCTCCAGGATATATGCCTTGGGGGCACAATGATGACAACACAAAGGGAACAAGAATAACCGACAAAGGCAGGGAGGTGCAGAATCAAGTGATGTCAATGTCAAAACAAGGGCAGAGAGGTGTAGTGTCAATTGATTTTAAAGTCTTTGCCTGGTGGTGTTAACCAGGCTCTTCTTCACTTAGGGTCAGTGTGTGGTGTGTGTTAATTTTAATTTTTAAACCCAGACGTTTTGAGAGTAAAATAAAAAAGTGTGCTACGTAACTGAAAATAAATCTGCAGAGAACAGTAAATAAGGCTGAAATAACAGAAAATTAATAGCTAACAATGCATCGATCTAACCGAAGAAGGTGGGTCTCTCAAAACTAGTTTAAAAGAGGGAAAAAATTTAGTCAAAACACACTGAAAAGGTGCTAATAGATCTAAGGTCGGGAGGGACAGGGATCTAAAGGAGAAATCTGCTGAAAAGAGGTGCAAAAAATAGCAAAGAGGCAGAGGCAAGGTTGCTGCAACAAAGGAGGAAATCAGCTAAAGGTAGAAGGGACAAGGAGGTTACCCTAGAGGCAAACCCAAACAAAATTATATGAGTTGATTTGAAAGGGAGAAGAGCTGATATAAAAGGGATCTGAAAAATGAGGTATCAGATCTGAAAAGAACAAGGATGAAACTCTGAAAATTTAGACGTCTGAAACAGCTAAAACTCTTCCACAAAAAGTGGAGGCTACTAAAGCCCTAAAGGGAAATATTCCCACTTAGTTGAGTAAAACAGATCAGAAACAGGTCTAAACGAGCGGAGACAGAGGCTAGAAAACCCTGACAGAAGCTTCAGAAAAACCTAGAAAAATTGCTGGAAAAGTGCAAAAAAAAGTGCAGGTCGCAGGTTCTAACCTGTTTTCAGTCCAGGTCACAGTTTTTGGGTATAAAAGTGTGTCCTCCAGTCTAGGTCATAGGTTTTGGGCCGATATGTGCGACGTGCAGATCTGGGTTTCTCGGCGGAAAATTTCAGAAAAAGTTGTCGTCTCAGCTGCGGCTGATGTTTGTCACTTGCGCAAGAGGGCTAGAAACATATGGAAGTTAAAAATTTTAATGTTTGAGGGTTTTAGAGGTGAAAAACACCATAAAAATAGGAAAGAAAAAAAACTGAAGAGAAACCCTAGGTTCTAAAATAGCTGGATATTCAGGAATATATAAAACGATAGCGGTCACAAAAGAAAACCCGTGTGGAGTCGCCAATTGTTAGTATGATTCAATATTTTGTCGGAAAAAGACCACTTTAGCTACGCATAAAAAATATCCCTAACATCAATTATGGCTGCCAATATCTTCAAATCTGCAGTTAGTTGATCAAGACAAAGCCGCACAAATCCATATCTATGCATAAAAAGACATTAAGCAGTGAAAATAAGGTTTTGCTCCATGCATCCAATAGACAAGACAAGAACAATATTTTTGAAAGAATTTTTATATTAAGGGCACCTGAGAGGAGAAAAATAAAGGTGTTTCCAATTCTCCTCAATGGGATGGGTTCTTGAAATGTCCTCAGCGCTTCAGATCTAGCATTTCTCTCTGTTGTTGGTGTAGAAAACCCAGACAAACATAGAACTCAAAGGGAGCTCACAAAACAAACAATGGAGAATGTGACAATGATAATGGTTCAAAGTCAGACCAAGAGTATAGATCTAGAGTGATCTAATATGCAACAAAAGGTGACAAATGAATGGGAAAGCCCTTCTATTTATAACAAAATATTAGGGTAGTCTAGGACTTGGTGCATGAATAAAATATTATTAACCAAATTCTAGAACCACCTTTTAGGAATATTTTATTATATTTGTTGGAGGGAAAAGGTATTTTGACTTGGTTCAAATCCCTTTATTTGTAAATAATAAATAAATAAATGATTTATTTATTATTTTAAGGACGTGGTTGAATGATAATTAAATAAATAATGGTCTATTTAATTATTTATAAATGATTTAGTCATATTTAACAAGGAATATTATTTAAATAAGATTTAAATAATTATTCCTATAAAATAATAAGATAAATAAGGATTTATCTAATTAATTTTCTTGCTTTGGGTTAAATATAACCAGGAATAATAATTAAATTATTGTTTAATTAATTATTCCATGAGGAAAATCAAACAAATATAGATGTGTTTAATATTTCCTTTTGGGGTTTTCTGTTTAGACCACAAAAAACCTAATAAATGTGTTTTATTAAGTTATTTTACATAGTGAAAGCAATTTTACTTAGGGTAAAATTGGTCTTACATGTTGTACTTGGGTCCATCTAATGATAATAGGTTAGATGACCAAAAATGGTGTAACACTTTCTTTTACCACTTACCTTTCTATAATTGAGTCTTAATATGTGCTATCTCATCACCTAGTTGTTAGTTATATAAGCAATGAACTCACAGTCATCAGTCATAATACATACTGCTACAACTATCACCTACTTACACTTAAGTACATATCATCTATCTCAACACATATCATATTAGTACAACTGTCATAAAAAAATATCATTCTTTCATGCAATATCACAGAAACATATACTCATATCATGCAATTAATCAAACATTCAAAAAAATTTCAAACATACCATGCTAAATAGATCAACTAGATGACATAATCAAACACTCAAAACAGTCAAGCACCAAGTGTATGACATAAGAAAACTCATACCTCAATGTATCTTAGGGGAGGCTATCTTGTCTACACAATAAATATATATTAGAATGACATAAATTTAAATGATATCCATAACAAAAACTAGCTAACGAGTTCACATCATAAACTCATACTTGTCATTCATGCATAACAATCACATCTGCATAGTTAGTCTAGATTACTACAACACAATAGCACACTTATGTCGACTCATAATTTAATTTCATAACCCTAACCATTTTACTATGCCAATGCAATTTAACACGATACATATGACATCAAGATATCAATTCTATATCCCTAATCATCAAGTTAACTAACATATAACATAAACAATTTAATATATAACATGCTCATCAACAACATATAATATAATTATTGATCAAAATATTCATATTCATATTCATCAACAACATATAACATATTCATCAACAGCATGTAACATAGTCTTCAAGCTAATACCATGCATGACTAACCAATGCATGTACATATGATCACACTCATCAACTAACATCTATCATGTATGTAACCATAACATCAATAGAATGAAAGGCATACACCTAACCATAATGCATATGAATAACACTAATCAAATAGCATTTATCATACATGTAACCAAAATAAAATTGGAATTAAAAACTTATAAGTAACCGTAATGCTTACAATAACCATGAATCACGTACCTACATGCCAAGCATACAAACTTGTATCATGTTCTTCTCTTACCCCAAATTCCATTGTTGCAACTTCACTTTAATGATCTGCATCTCCCGCTCTATCTTAGCCAACACATTAACATCATAACATACCAATATCATCATGATGACATAATTGCATACAATGACCTTATGCACAACAACCTTCACCATGAAAATGCATGCATAAAAACATATAGACACTGACATGCATAACAAATGCATATACAACCATACAATCATGATGACACATCCCACAACAACACCATCAACCTTCACATGGTAACATCACTACAACCATGATCAACACCATGCAAATGCAACACTCACACATAGACTGCAAGCATACTAAACACATATGAAACCAATGTAAATGCATGATCAACACAACCCATCCAATTCGAGAGTTGAACCATGCTCTGGTACTACTCTATAACACCCTCTTCCCACATCTACCCAAGTAACATGCCAACCAGGGTAAACATGCGATGAGAGGCTACTATAATGAGATTCAAACTCCTAGGTGATCTTAAGGAAGTGGAACCAAAATAAACACAACATACAAACCTTGTACAATAATAAAAACACCCCGAGGAGGTAACCCAACCATTCAAGCCCCTTAACCCTTGGTGACATTGACATTTTTACCTCTTTGAGCCATAGACGTGGGAACAAGATTGCATGCTAGCATCCAGGAGGGCTATAGATGCAGGCATAACACAACATTCTAGTGTCTAGGGCCCCAATTCATGAGTTTTTTGCTAGCGTCCCTAGGAATTGAGCCACCTTTTTAGGCCCATAACCCACTGCTTTGCCCAGAACTTCATGAAAATTTCAAATATGGTAAATAAAATTAGGAAAATGATACATAAGAAATCACATCGACACGAACTCATTTGGAACCCTCCTATCCATGACAGAAAGTTTTTCAAACATGTCACAAACATTGAAACTATAGGTGTAAACAACATATATGAGCATAGGGGTCTCATACTTATCTGAGAATCACTAAGAAGAATTTCTCCCTTAAATAATTAGCTACAATACAATATATTTACCATATATACAATGTTCATTCATTTACAAGTGAAAACATGGATAGATCCATACATAATCACTGGTAAAATACATGCTTATAACCAACATAATAACAACAAAAATACCGTGGATACAACAAAAATATAATCCACATAATAAACAATGTATATATACATAAAATACCATATGGATTAACTCTTCATTACTGAATGTAAAAAACAACTAGAGATGGGACTTCTACATTCCACCCGACCATATATTGGTTGAGCCAAATCTCTCTTTATCAAATCGCCCCTCTGCCAGATTCCAAGCATGAATGTGGGACTCAAACTGAAAGAAACAACCAGGGCATCCTAAGGCTAAACCACCTCAACCTCATCAAATAGAAATAAGGTTTTACCATGATCCACACCTGATCACTAGGCCAACACAAGCATGGATTTCACTAGATTCTCTTCGCCTAAACCATGAGGAATTTTCATGTCTCCTAGTCTCTTAGGTTTTACCGCAACCCACAGTTTGAATCAGGGGTCACTAGCCCCTAAACTAAGGCATACTCTCCAGGTTGTACCGCATGTCCCAACCCATAATTCTTAGGCCCAAGGGAGATAAAACCACCTCTATGCTTTACCGTATATCTTGCCATTCACCAGTCGAGGATTACTAGGCCTACTGAGGTACCACAATATCTGACTTTACCACAACCCACAATCCGTTTTAGGGGGTTACTAGGCCATATGTTATATCAATTTAGAGATCCAC
The DNA here is from genome assembly GCA_034641835.2 of Pinus albicaulis. NCBI lineage: Eukaryota > Viridiplantae > Streptophyta > Pinopsida > Pinales > Pinaceae > Pinus > Pinus albicaulis. The sequence goes on from JAXQQM020077829.1 coordinate 52,664, forward strand.
CCCACTAAGCTTAGAATCCATTCGACAATCTAGCTAAACCAAAACATGAAAAATCTACAACACCATGGCTATCCGGAAACAGAAAGGCTATGTTGTAAACACTATCACACCTGGAAAAAACCCATGCCAAGACAGGAAAGAACCACATGCAATACCATGCATTCCATATATAGCAAGGAAATCATATATACAAATCAATACCTGGAAATAATCCTTTTATAGCTTCTTCATTCTTGCTCCTCCTTGCTTGTCTCCTCCTTCTTCTTGATTTCTTGCCTTTATTGCTGCAATGCCAAAGTGCTCCAAGAAACTCTAAGTGTCCAAGAGTGAGAGAGAGAGAGAGAGAATAGAAAGAGAGACATAAGTGTGAGAAAAATATTTCCAACTAATCCTCATAAGCCTTTTTATTAATGAAGCCTCTATTTTTTTCATTTTCCATTATTTTCCTCCTCGCATGCAACCTCTGACATTTCGCCACCCTTTTCTCCTAATTTCCATTATTTTCATAAATAAATGCCAAATAATTCCTCTTTCCTTTACAAATCCTTTTCCATTTCCTTTCCCAATTTCCTTTTGTCATAATAATCGAAATGAACACCCACTAGGATATTTTTCCCAACATGCAACTTGGAATAAGTGTCCCATCAACCGTGGTCTTATATTTTTTTACATGGAATTTTAACCAGGACTCTCACAAAACCCTCTCTACAATAGAGGCAGAATACATAGCTTCCACAAGAGCTTGCAAAGAGATGTTGTGGATGCAATAGTTTTCAGGAGGGATGGGAATAAAACAAAATAAATATGTGTTGCATTGTGACAATCAAAGCACCACTCATTTAGCAAAAAATCCAACATATCATTCTAAGACAAAGCAAATTGATGTTCGATATCATTGGATTCCTTGAGTGTTAGATGATGAGATGCTACAGTGGGAGAAAATACACATTAAAGACAATGTAGGTGATATGTTAACAATTTTTTTGCTGAGGGATAACCAAGAGCTTTGTATAACCTTGGATAGATTATTGCAAACATGATGAAAGTAATCTTGGGAAAGGATTAATAGTGGGGAGTGTTAGGTCTCTGTAGTTTTCAAGATTGGCAAGAATAAATGCTGCAGATCCTACATAAAAACCACTTTGGAATCCTAGGATCTAGCCCTCCTGGATTCAGAAAGGGATCTCTCTATAAAAGTGTTTTCAAAGATATTTTCTTTAAGGCTTATGATATGATATTAGGCTAGTTGTAAAGTACAAGGGTTTTGTTTTTTTTTGTTGGGACGGATATCATCAAAATGAAGGAAGTATTTTTAAGGGGTAAAGGTGTGAGTAGGTTGAAATAATGGTTCAACTGATAGGATATGATAAGAAACAATTTCAATCCATTGGGCTATGGAGTCACAAAAGGATTTAATTGCACAACAAGTTTAAAGTGTGGTCTATGGGGCAAGTCATCTATATCAAAGGATCTCTTTAAGTTGATTTATGGTGTGGAACATTAAGTGTGATGAAAGAAGTAAAAAAATAAGAAAACAAAGGGCATATTAAGATCAAGTAAGGACTTTTAACCTAGCCTGCTTTCAACATACTCAAAGGAAAACAAAGAATAGCTTAAGATTAAGTAAGAACTTTGAATCTAGCCTGATTTCAACATATTCTCAAAGGAAAATATTTAAGATAAACATAAAAAGTAGCCTAATATCAGGTAAGGACTTTTAACCTAGCCTACTTTCAATCATACTCTTAAGGGATCTTTCAAAGCAACTGTTGGAGATAAACTAGAGGACAAAGCTAACCATAAACTTCTCTAATTCAATCTTTACTTAGCAGACTATCCAAGAAATTTCGAAGACAATATATCAAGTTATACTTAGTAAACATGGGCTCACCAAAAATTCACTGGTTATACTCTATTGAATTATCCTCGAAACAACATTAGAAGAAAACATAAAGATAAAGATTTATCAGTGAGGAATAGGGTACTTTACAGTAAATCCTAATCTATATTTGCTGTTCTTTATCAAAGAAAATGGACAGTATGGAAAACATGAGAAAAATAACAATTACAGTAAGAAAAACATCACCATTGACATAGAATAGAATCCCATAAATCAACTTTTGTATTTGATGTTCAAAACAGTTACAATCTTCAAGTTCAGTGAGTCTTTTACAACTTCAAACTTCTCTTCTTAGCCTATCTTTCTTCAATTACAAAACATAGCTTCAACAACCTCAATATCTATTTACATTCAATGAGTATACCAACCAACAATAATACTAGGCTCCTCATATGGTATTTATAGATGAATTGAGGAGGTGGAGTGAAAGGATATTTGATTGTTCAATTAATACAGAGTAAATGCTTCTCAGCCTTTGGGAAGCCTTATGGAGAAGATTTCTAATATCATAACTCTGTTAATTGTTTTTACATTAAGTTTCATTAACTCAGGCTGCATTTTTTGAATTTGAAGGCTTTTGGTAGGCTGGTAATTACTTTCTGAGCTGTCTTTGGAAATATCTCTGACTGTGAATTAACTTTGTAGGTTTTTTCGAGTAAATAGGCCTGTAGGTGGCATTTCTGGCTTTTTGGGGGTTAATTGCTTCAATAATCTGGAATTTTTGAAGCGGTCCTTTGCTGATCTGTCTTACTTTGTTACTTTAAACACTGATTAGGCCTTTGATATGCGTTAGGCCTATTTTAATCATCTTTCTATTTTATTCACTTTGTTTATCCTTTAACTTTAATCTCTGATTCACTTTTATCTTCTTTGCTGGTTGTACAGGTGGAAGCTTGGAGGATTTGATTGTTCGGCCAATGATCATGATACAATGACTGAAACATGGAATTTAATCCTTGAATGTCCCTTTTCTTCGTTTTCTGGGCTTCATAAGGTCGTCACCTTCAGCCCTGTCTCTTTATGGATTGTGGGAAGGATTTTCGGCCTTAAAACACCATTAAATCTGCATATAAAACATAAAACATTATAAAATCCTGCGTATTAGGGTATAACTGATTTCAGAGGCTTGGAAGAGGGTGAAGGAGCTTTGCAAAGAAGGAATATATGCAGAGGAGGGTTCTATGGACAAAACCAGGAAAAATCAGAGGAAATATTTAAGTTTGGGCGCGAATAGAGGCAATGGCAGTTTTGGGAATACCACAGGTGGTATTCGTGTGAGGGATAAGTGGTAAGTGGTATTGCCTCATATGGATGTGATATGGTCCATTGAATGACACGTGGCTCCTGAAAACTGCCCATTTCGCATGCAAGATGCACGGTGGTAAGGTTTGGAGGGATCATGCGTGAAAAGGATTTGGGGCCATTAGATCTGGGCAGTCCAGATCAATGGCCGTGGATGAGTGCGAAGGGAGACAAGATGGGCGAAGGAAATACGGTGGGGCCGGGGTGACGTGGAGGCAAGTTGTCGCGTAGCGGGGGGGGGGGGCTTGGTCGGGTAAACAATGGTTTATAGTGTAAAAGGGTTAAATCCATGTAGGGGGGAAATAAACAGAAAAAGGTGAAAATGAGAGCAAGCGGAGGCTCTAAAAGGTGGGACCGAGAGGTGATGTCACAGTGGAGGGACTGGGTGTACGTAGAAAATATCTCGGGGGTGTGCCCCCGCAACGAATCTCAACCATAGATATGAGTTGGGCTGGGGTCAAAAGGATCAACTGCGGGGGCACCAGGGAGGTACGGACCACCTAGGTTGAGTGCCACCGTAGAGAATTTGAGCCGTCGGATTATAGTCAATCGGACGGTTGCGATGAAATCGGAGGTCGGCCATCGGTGGGGCGAAGGCAAAGGGGACAAAGGAAAAAATCGCGATTCTCCGATGCCGATGGGGGCTAAGAGTAGGTGCTGGGGCACGGTCCTGTAGAAGAGTAAGGGGACCGAGAGCCAGGGAAAAAGGGGATAAGCCAAAGGGGAATTGAATCAGCAGGGAAGAGGGAGCAATGCGATGAAATATGATAGCACCGATGTGATGGAGATGCAAAGCGCCGATGCGATGAAATGTTGCGATGCGATTGAAGAATGCCGATGCGATGGAGTAAAGCCGATGCGATGGAGTAACGCCGATGCAGTGATGCATCGAAGGGCTGATGGGTGATGCTCTTGGCCACAGAGCGCGGTGGTCAAGGAGACTAAGGCTAAGCCAAAAGGCGCTTAAAGCCTTAGGCTAAAATGAGTGGAAAAAAGTCAAAAAGTGAGTTTTTTAGCATTTTTTGAGGTTCTGATAGGTAGAAAAAGGGATTTAAAACCAAAATAAAAGAGATTTTATAAGGTTTAAAGGGTTTTTAGATGAAATAAGGGGTAAAAGGAAAGGAAAAAGGGGTTTTTCAGAGGAAAATTAAGGATAAATAAAAGGGAAAAGTGAATGAAATAGGTTTATAAAATGATGGAAAATGGCCTAAAAAATAGTCTCTTTTTATATTAGCAGGGTTTCTTGGTGGATTTTTTGAATGAAAAAATAGTGAATATTAATCTTTGAGTTTAGAAAGCACTAGAAGGCTTCAAGAATGAGTAATTTTCTATGAAAATAATCTCTTGAAGGCTCAAGACCTGTTTTAGCCATCATTCGCTGTGACAAAAATTTACTGATGGCTAACAGTGGCTCCACTTGGGGATGACAACTCCTTGGAGGTGTCAAGAACTTCAGAAATTGATCTCTGGAATGTAGACCTGTGCCTTATCCATTGAAAACCTTTTATTCCTTGATCATGCTGCTTTACAAAGATGATTAGTATCACATATCATCAAACAAACTTCTTTTCCCCAAACAACCACCTACACAGCTTACTTTCCTAACATTTTTTCATCAAAAAGTGCACTTGGACTTGCAAACCTTTGACATAAACATTTTATTCTTTTATTGAAAGTAGGAAAGTAATCTAAGACTACCCTTATTTCTTCCATGAGTTCAGATTAAATAGTTGAACTCATAAATTTTCTACCTAAGCTACTATCTGCCAGGATTAAACTGTTTGACAGGTTTTATTCTCTATATTCTAAAACAAAAAATTTAAAACACAGCCAAACTAGGATTAAGATGTTTGATTTGCTATGGTGTCTATGGTTGTATATACAAGCTGCACATAGAATTTATTTGTAGAAAATTTAAAAAAAAACTGTGAAGGCTTAAGATCTGAAAATTTAAAACATCCTTCATTCTTCACATGACTCAGATTTTAATCTGTTTTGAGTCATTCCTTTGCTTTTCTCTTGGTTCAGATTTTGAGAATGTTAGAATAAATTATTTTCTTCTCTTTTGCTCAAGTTTTGGTTTGATTAGAGCCATTCTTCATCAGACTTACAGGTTCAGGATTTAAGCATGTTTGAACCTTTGTTTTTCTATCCTAATCTAGTCTACTGATAAGCCAAGATTACACAATTTGGAAAATCTGTTTCATTAACCTATCAGTAGTAAATTGAAATTTATCTAGTCATGATTAGGCTGTATGACTAAATAGCAGTTCTCTCTCAAGTAGTGGCATTTAAGCTTGCACACTTTCAGATTTTTATTTTCTTTTTTGGCATGGGGATATACCTTTCTTGTTTTATTTCTGCCCTCTTTTTCTCTTTTTCTATTGTTTTGTATTTTTCTCTTTTTTCAAATTCAAAAGCGGTGTTATATACAATGAACAAAAAAGCCTTCAAACTAAAAATATTAGTTAACAAAAATAATTTTTGAGAAGCCTGCCATTGACAGGACCTCCAAAATATTCAGCTCCATCCAATTCTTGCATAAAGAATGCATTGTTTCCAATAGCAGATTGAATAAGATAAGGGCCTTGCCATAAGTTGCCAAATTTTCCATGTTGGCCCTTATCTTCTCTTCTTGAATCCCATTTCAATACTTTATCACCAATATTAAAATCGATTGCCTTGGTTCTTTTGTCAAACAACTTCTTGATGTTTTCTTGTAGTTGCTGTGCTCTGATGTATACTTCCTCCCTCGTTTGTTGTAGATGTATAGTATGGTGTATTCTTCTTGTCACATCATCATCTTCAGACTGTACTTCTTGGATCAGCTTCATGACTGGCACTCCTAAACTGGTTGGAAATATTGCATCTGTTCCATAAACTAGCTGGTAAGGATACATCCCAATTGAATTTTTAACTGTCAATCTGTCTGCCCATAATGCATGTACTAGCTTACTGTGCCATGATTTCTTGTTATCTTCCAGCAACTTCTTGATTATGTTTACCAAAATTTTATTTAAGGATTCTGCCAAACCATTACCTTGAGGGTAATAAGCTATAGAATGACCCAATACAATTTGATATTTATGATAGAATTAAATCATCTTTTTAGACCCAAATGCAGCAGCATTGTCAGTTATGATATTTCTAGGACAACCGAATCTAGACAGTATATGGTTTTCAAGGAATGAAATGATGACTGAGTCTGTGGTATTCCTAGAGGGGATGGCTTCTATCCATTTGGTAAAATAGTCTGTTGTTGTGAGGATCCATCTATGTTGGGCAGATGAGGCAGGATGGATTTCCCCAATGAAGTCTAGACCCCACTGTTGAAAAGGAGCTTCAACAGTGATTGGTTGCAGAGGTAAGGGAAGCAGTTTTCTTTTTCCTTAAAAAATTTGGCATTTGTGACAGGCAGTAATCATTTTGTGAACATCTTGAAAGAGGGTGGTCCAATAGTAACCAGCTCTAAGGATTTTTTTAGCAGTTGAATTCCAGTAGAGATGGCCTCTACATTCTCCTTCATGAAACTCGTGCTTGATCTTATCTGCATCATTCTAAGGCAAACATTTATGCAATAATCCACTAGCATTTTTCCAATATAAACATTTATCCAAAATGTAGTAATTTACAGCTTTCAAATTTAATAATCTTGCCTTTGTTTTAGACAAACCAAGAGGGACATTAAGATTGAGCAAAATATACAAAATATCAACATTCCAAGATGAATTCAGAAAATGATCTTCAATAATTGGAGCTGTCAACTCCTCTTGTTCATCTAATGAATTAAACATGTTTATATCAAGAGCTTGAAAGTTGGATTCAACCATAAGTTTTGCTAGTCTTTGACCTTTGATGAGCTTAGTGGGCTTGATTTCTAAGTCATATTCTAAAATTACAACAATCCACTTTCCTCTTTTTCCATCTGGATCTTGGGTCAATATGTCTTTCATAAATGAATGAGGCACAAATGCTATAATGTGGGAATGTAAAATGTAAACTCTGAAGTCCTTTAAGGCTTTGACCAAACAAAGGCTTGTTTTTCCATTATATTTTACTTCAGAGGTGCATCTCTTAATTCCTTGCTAAAGAATGCAATTGGTTGCTCTTGTCCATTCAATATTTTATGTAATAAGACAACAACTACTGTGTGTTTTGATGCAAATGAAAAAATGAAGAAATCTTTTGTAAAATCAAGACTGATAAGAATTGGTGTTTTGGTAAGTGCTTGTTTTACCAGCTCAAATGAATTCTTTGCTTCTACGGTCCATTTAACTACTTCTTCTCTTTTAAGCATATTTGTCATGTTTCTCAGGAGTTCAGCTAGATTGGGTTTGAACCTTCTCAAGAAATTAATCTTTCCAATGAAATATTGGAGTTCCTTGATGTTTCTAGGATGGTTGATTTGAAATATACCATCAATCCTCTTTGGGTCTATCCTTATTCCTTCTTCAGATATGATATGTACAAGAAGTTTACCTTCTTGGATACCAAACAATTTTTTCTTTGGATTTAAGGACAAACCATATTTTCTGCATTTCTCAAAGACTTTTCTCAAGTGTATTAGGTGTTCTTCATCTATTTTAGAATAGACAGTAATATCATCTAAGTAAATCACTATGAATTAACCTATTTCTTCTGAGAATGCAATATCCATGGCTCTCTGAAATGTGGCACCAACATTCATTAAACCAAATGGCATTTTCAAATACATGAAAGTACCCCAGGGTGTAGTAAAGGCTATTTTAAGTTGATCATCAAGATGTACCAATATTTGATTGTAACCTGAGAAGCCATCTAGAAAATAAATTCTTTTAGAACCAACTACCCTTTGTAAGATATGATCCATTTTGGCCAAGGGATAGTTGTCCTTTAATGCGGCTTTGTTTAAGTTTCTAAAGTAAATGCAAAGCCTTATTTTTCATGTTTTCTTCTTAACTGATACAAGATTAGACACCCAATCTGAGTATCTAATGGGGACTATAATTCCAGCATCATACATTTTTCTGATTTCTTTCTCTACCAGAGGTAATTGAACAGGTTTGATTCTGTGCAATTTTTGTTTAAAAGGCTTCTAGTTTTCTTTGAGGGGTATCTTATACTGGATTATTTCTGTATCATATTATTTTAGATCTTCATAGCTCCATGCAAAAACATCAGAAAACTCTTTAAAAATCTCAATGTATTTTAGTTTAATGTGAGCTGGCAGTGTCTTGGATAATTTGATCATTTTGGGCTTTTCCTCACTACCTATGTTGCATTCTTCCACTTCAGTTTCAATAGGTTCCAGTTTTTGTTTTTTAGCAACATAATTCAAGTCAAACAATTATTCTAAGGGGACCAGTCCTTTTGGCAAGCTTTGATCTTTATATTGCAACACTTCTAAGTCTTCTTTTTCTAAATATGTGCTATTTTCTATTTTGTGTTTGGGTTCATGGTTTAACAGATTTATTTCAGCAATCTAAGGAGACTTTTCTCCTTCAAAAAGTGGGTTTTATTCATTAGGACAGTCTTGTTCATACTCTGAATCTGAGTTTGGTATTTCAAATTCATTTTTGGACTACAGGAAGTCTTCTATTTTTTTTATCTCCATAAAAAACTTGACAGTATTTTTCATTATCCGGGACAGCTGGTCTATATTTGACTTGAGTGGTGCATTGCTTGGTTCCATAAGGTGTTAGACAAGTTTTAGTAGCAAAGGCTAATCCATTAGCAAGAATTTTTTGGTTCCTTGGGACAAAGGTAAGTTAGAATTCAACAAATGTTTTTAACAAGTCCATGGCATCATCTTTATAGGCTCTAAGTCTGGGATTGTTAGGTCCCTATATTACTAGTATAGTCCCTTATTTTTATTACTGTAACCCCCTTATTGTACCCTTTTAACCCCCATTTTGTTATTATTGTGCCCTTAAATTATTATTGTTAGGTCGGCTAGGATTACATTGTCGCCACATGGACTCCTATATATAGAAATGAGGTTTTGTAAATTGTATCATCCAAGAATTTTTCATTCATGTAATGTATTGGAGGTTTCCCCCTCGAAGTGGCTCATTTCTAAGGCGTTGATATCTCATTTCTTATATTTTTGGAGCTGGTTTCCCAACATTTGGTATCAGAGCTTTGGATTCTAGGGTTTCGCGGCTCCAAAAAGGTCATCGTGGAATTTTCGCTATAACTTTTTTTCTACAAAGTTTCAGAAGCTGAAATTTTTAGGGTGCAAAGAAAAAATCCTGAGGAACATCATTAAACAATTTTAGAGCTTGGTTCGCAATATTTTGGGAGATATGATCTGTGGAAGTTAGGTCTTTTTTCAGGCTCCTAAATAGGTCATCGTGGAATTTGCACTATAAATTTTTTTCTACGAAGTTTCAGAAGTTGAAATATTTAGGGTACGAAGCTGAAATCCTGAGGAAAATCGTCAAAAAATTTCCGAGCTTGGTTCACATAATTTTTGGAGATATGATCTGTGGAAGGTAGTGCTTTTTCAGGCTCCTGAATTTCATCTCAAAAAGGTGATCGTGGGAAAATCTTCATAACTCTCTCTCTGAGCATCGGATTGGAGTGCCATAAAAAGTGGTCACAAGTACACGGATTTTGGTTTTTTTCATATCAATTTTAGAGCTGAAGGACGAAACCGTGACACGTGGAAAGTCATACAAGTTCGATCTACTGAACTAGTCCATAATTAGGTCATTGTGGGAGATTGGACACAACTTTGTCTTGGAAAATCCAAATCAGGTCAGACCTGTGGCATTCGAAAGATAATTCATAGGGCTACGTTGGTGCCAAAATTCAAATATTTAAGTGCTGCAATCACATAGATAATCCAATTTCAATATCGAGCTCCTCAAAAGCAAGAAAAATGTGTATTTTTTTCCCGAATTGCATAAGTCTTGTTTGAAGAATCAATTTGAATTGATTCCAAGGGCATATTGTAGAATAGATATCAGTATTGGGTTCTAAAAGATGCCCCGTAAAAATAATTCAACACCTGTTAAGCCTTCAGAAGGCTCTACTATGATTCATGAAGATGAAGAATTGTAACATGATCTATCAAAATTACAAGAGCAAGTGCAACAAATTTCACTCTCGTAAGGAGAAACAAAAAATGAAATGCAAGTTTTGAAGAAAGGCGTGGAATCGAAGTTGGATGGTGTGAAGAAAGGCATGGAAGCTAAGATGGATGGCATGGAAGCTGGCATGGAAGCTAAGATGGATGACATGAAAGAAAACATGGAAAACATGAAGAATGATCTAAAAGAAGACATTGAAGGTTTGACAAAGTTGATACAAGAAATGTTTCCTAATGGTGAAAAGATAGTAGAAGAACCTCATGAGGAGAACAAAATAAATGTTAATCGTGATTTCATAAACTCTAATTTTGGCGGGAAGAACCACCATATTCCAACAATGGATATGAGGAAGTTTGATGGAAAGGATCTTGTAACATGGATACTACAGATGGAGTGATATTTTGATCTCCATAACGTGCAAAACACACAAAAGGTATGCATTTCAACTTTACATTTAGAACAAAATACATTTGTATGTTATCGATTGCTTTGCTCCCATAAAAAAATTGTCACTTGGTCAATTTTTACGGAGGAAATGATAGCACATTATGAGGATACAAAGAGCAACACCTTTTTTAGCCAATTGATAAATCTCAAACAAAAGGGTTTAGTGGGGCAGCACATTGAGGACTTCCAAAAATTGAATATAAGGGTAACTAATATTCCAGAGGAACACAGGATCGATCTCTTCACAGGCACTCTAAAGGATAACATCCAACATGTAGTTCACGTTTTGGAACCGGATTCATTGGAGAAGGCATTTAGGTTGGCAAGAAAATTTGAATGTAAAATAATGGCGACAAGGAAGCCTACCACTAAATTTTATAAAGAAGGAAGTGTTGCTATGCCTAGATTTCCACAACCTACAAGGTTGATACCACAAAAATTGGAAGAAAAAAGAGAAAAAGGGCTTTGCTACAGTTGTGATAGCAAATACACTAAAGGTCATAAGTGTGCTGAGAAGAAATTATTTTACATAGATTGTGAAGAGGAAGAAGAAAATGAACAAGAAGAGGATATACACCAGGAACCAGCCCTAGAAGATGAAGAAATGAATCCGACCATATCGTGTAATGCACTGGTAGGAATTACCACTCCTCAAAATCTCAAGATAGAAGGACATATCAAGAAGAAAAAGGTAATAGTGTTGATTGATTCAGGTAGCACACATAATTTTATTCATTGTAAGGTAGCCAAGGAATTAAATTGTTTCCTATACCTAGCACCAGAATGTCAAGTGATGGTTGCAAATGGAGGAACTATAAATTTCTCTGGAAAATATAATATCAAGCTAACCATGGGGGAATATGTATTGACTAGTCCAATGCTTTCCATTCCTATGGGAGGTGCTGATGTTGTACTAGGAGTACAATGGTTACAATCTTTGGGGATGGTAGCTTTTACTTTTCAAGAACTTTTCTTGAAATTTTTTTCAGAAGGAAAGGAAGTCGAATTACGAGGTATTGCGGGGAAGCCGGGAAAGATAATCAGCTCTAATGTCATGAAAAATCTTCTAAAGAAAGAACAATGAGGTGTAATTGCACAATTATGCTCACTAGAAGTTCCAACATCAAAATAATCTATTTCTGCAGATATTCAACAAGTCTTGGACAATCATTCCAAGGTGTTTGAAACTCCCAAAGGACTCCCACCTATTCGTGATCATGATCATGCTATTCATTTGATTCCAGGAAGTGTTCCTCCAAACATCAGGCCTTATAGATATCCTTACATCCAAAAGAGAAAAATTGAACGTATGATTGCAGAAATGTTAGAGGCGGGTATAATTCAACCTAGTCAAAGTTCTTTCTCTGCTCCTGTAGTATTGGTACACAAGAAGGATGGATCATGGCGAATGTCTCCGGATTATAGGGAGCTCAATAAGCTCACCATTAAAGATAAATTTCCCATTCCTGTGATTGATGAATTATTGGATGAATTACATGGAGCAATTTATTTTACCAAGTTGGATCTTTGTTCAGGATATCATCAAATTAGAATGAAGAATGAAGATATTCCAAAAACAACATTTCGAACTCATGAGGGTCATTATGAATTTTTGGTCATGCCTTTTGGCCTTACCAATGCACCTTCTACATTTCAAGGGTTGATGAATTCCATTTTCAAACTCTTCCTTAGAAAATTTGTGTTAGTATTTTTTGATGATATACTAATCTACAGCAGGTCTTGGAAGGATCATGTTGAACATGTTGACAGGGTGCTCAAACTATTGCAGGAGAAACAATTATATGCAAAAAAATCCAAATGTTTCTTTGGAGTACAAGAGGTGGAATATCCGGGTCATATTGTATCTCACGAGGGTGTTAAAGTGGACCCTAACAAAATTAAAGCCATTAAGGAATGGAAAGTTCCCACAACCATAAAGCAGTTGCGAGGATTTCTCGGGTTAACAGGGTATTATCGCAAGTTTGTTAAGAATTATGGGAGAAGAGCAGCACCTCTAACAACATTATTGAAGAAAGATGCATTTTCATGGACTCTTGAAGCAACTAAGGCCTTTGAACATCTTAAAGAGGCAATGTGCCTAGCACCGGTCTTAGCTACACCAGACTTCACAAAAGCCTTTATTGTGGAATGTGATGCCTTAGGAAATGGAATTGGTGCTGTTTTAATGCAGGAAGGAAGACCCATTGCTTTTGAAAGTCGTCCAATCAAAATAAATTATTTACAGAAACCTATTTATGAGAAGGAAATGTTAGCAATACTGCATGCACTAAAGAAATGGAGAACTTACCTAATGGGAAGACACTTCAAGGTAAAAACTGATCATGATAGTCTTAAACACTTTTTGGAACAAACACTATCTTCAGAAGAGTAGCAAAAATGGGTCACAAAGATGTTGGGTTATGACATTGAAATAATCTACAAAAAAGGAAAGCTTAATGTTATTGCAAATGCACTCTCAAGAAAGAATGAAGAGGTGGAAGCATTGCTTTGTGTCATTTCTATTATCCAACCAGATTGGATAACCGAAGCAAGAGATGAATGGAAGAAGGACAAAGATGTATGGACACTCATTCAAAAGTTGCAGCAAGATCCTAGTACATCCGATACATTTAGTTGGAAAAATGATTCCTTATGGTACAAAGATCGCTTATATCTTTGTAAGAATTCCCAACTAAAACAAAAGATTCTTCCGGAATTGCACACTTCTCCTTTAGGAGGACACTCAGGATTTTTAAAAACTTACCACAGGGTGAAGAAAGAATTTTTTTGGGATGGCCTTAAATCCGATATTCAAAAGTTTGTGGCGGAATGTTTGGTTTGCCAGCAGAATAAAGTGGAGACAATTAAGACCCCGGGACTTCTACAACCTTTATCCATTCCAAGTCAGCGTTGGGAGGAGATTTCAATGTATTTTATCACAGGTTTACCTAAGTCTGAAGGAAAGAATGTCATCATGGTGGTAGTTGATAGACTTACCAAGTATGCACACTTTTGTGCATTATCTCATCCATTTAAAGCAAGTACAGTTGCTACCACATTTATGGACAGAATTCAAAAGCTACATGGAAGCCCAAGGGTTATTGTGAGCGACAGAGATCCCATTTTTACTGGAAATTTTTGGACGGAGTTATTTTCTTGTTTGGGTACTCAATTAGCTCATATCTCATCTTATCATCCTCAATCTGATGGTCAAACTGAGATATTAAATAAATGTTTGGAAGGATATCTTCGTTGTTTTGTATCTGATAAACAAACACAATGGGTCAAGTGGTTACTGTTGGGGTCCCCATGTTTTGGCAGGTTGGCACTACCAAAAGATGAGACAACATTAGAACCACTTTCAGACCTCAGGATCTAGCCCTCCTGGGTCTAGAGAGGGATCTCTCTATATAAGCAAAGGTTTTATGTCTTTAAAGCTCAAAGTTAAGATATTAGGCTAGTTATAGGCTCAGGGTTTGTTTGATTTTGGTTGGTTGTTGGGAATCAGGAAAGAAGGATTCAGAGTAAGACAAGGCTGAGCAAAGAGGAATTTAGGCAAAGGAAAGATAATTCAGAGAACATTCAAGACCATTGGGGAATGGAGTCAAGAAAGGGTTTACTTGCTATTCAATATTCAGGCTTTCAGTTGGGCTAGTCATCTAAAGCATTGGATCTTAAAGATGATAGTATGGTATGAGATGGTAGAAAGAAAGTGAAAGCAAGGAAACCTACAAGGTGACCTTTCAGAAATCAGATCCAGGGACAGGACATGCCATTGGACAACCTGTGATCCAAAACCTAAAAGATTAACTCTTCATACAAGGAAAATTAAAGATTTAGAACACAAAGATGAAAACCTGAGATCAAAGAGAGACTTTGAACTCTCAATGCTTCAGCCTCCAGCTTAAGGGAACTTAGAAAGGTTCAATTAATTGAAAATGATCCTAGTGAGATAGAGACAGAGTTCTAGACCTCCCAGTGTTCCCAATTCATTCAATTAAATCCTAACAAGAACATCTAAGGACAGATTTCATTAATTCATACACCAGCTAGCAATATATCAGACCACTACACTGGTTAAATTAGCTTGAAATCAGTCCTCAGATAACACATACAACAGAAAACATTGAAGGCAAGGAGAGCAGAAACATAGGGTACCTAACAAGGGTGAATCCTATGCCAGATTTCTGATGCAAGCCAGTAGAAATGAAATGTAATGAACTACAAGGTAAAACAGACACAGAGATAGAAAAACATCACCGCTGCTTTAAATCAGGATCCAAAGAAATGTGCTTGTCATATTAAAGAGAAACACTAGTCATGTACAACATTGCAAACAACTTGATATTCAACCTGAGAACATCTTCCTCAACCTATCTTACAACTTTACACAGAGACTATGTCTCAAAAGAAAAAACTTGCAATTCTCTAATAGCTGATCAACAACAATCTTTACAATGAGTTCCTTTGTGAATTTTATAGCTAAAAGAGGAGCAGAGGAGGTAGGTGAAAAACTAAATGTAGCATTAAAACTCAAAAGGGAAGAGGGTCAAATTCTCATTCTGTCTTAAATTTTGGGCATTTATCTCTGGTACTCTTTGGATGAAAGAGTGGTCTTCGCCAGGCTGCAATTTACTCCAGGTATGTCTTTGATGTACTTGCTGTAGCACTTTTGCAATATTCTGGTGAACTGAATCAAAACAGGTCAATAATTCAGGTCTTCCATACTGTGTAACAAATGCTTTTGATCTCATAGGATTGTTTTCAGGGGGGAAAACTTCTCATGGACACTACGTAAACTGAAACAATAATGAGTATTGTGTCCTTTCTCAGGAGGAGACGTTCTGCTGATATAAACACCCTTATGATATGGTTTTCTGTGCATTGGACCTTTTAAGTGATCCATGGGGTCTTCGATCTGGTACCTGCCTCTAAATTATTGGATTAAGGCTGAAAATCTCCACTTACAGGCCTTAATCTCACTGATTTTTACTGATACTCTCTGCCGCTCCATTCCTATATCTCTCAGTGAAATATGCGCTTTAATGGCTCTGGAAACATTTTGCAGAGTTTAATCCTGTTCCTTTAATGGAAGTCATGTCATAACAGCTTCCCAGGTCTTTCTTCATAATTTTGATCTTTGCACATGGTCCTCCCTGCGTTCTTTGCCACTGTAACAGTGATAGTGAATCATGGCGGTTTTCTGCCGCCTGTAACCCTGCAAAACATGAAAACACGTTAAGAAAACCATGTATGGGGTGGGTGGATGCAGCGGGGATGATGAGAATGGAAGTATAGCCTGGTGAGATGGTGGAATAGTGCAGGGTGATGGCGAAAAACTGCAGCGAAACAACAGAAAATGGTCTGGTGAAGGTTGGCAGAATGTAGCAAAATTTGAATGCAAACCTTTGAATGAAATATAAGGAGGACGGAGGAAAATGCGACAAAACACGTGGAATGGTGATGTGGCGGGACGCGGTCAATGGCAGGGCATGCATTAAATCTGGACCGTCCGATCTCAGGAGGAGATCGATGGTTGAGAACGCGTCGGAGGGCGACAGATGGTGGGCCAGGGGTTTATTTGCCTTGGACTATCCCCTGTGCAACTTCGTGGTGAGATCACCATTAGATGGACTACTCCAGATCGGATGGTGTACGCGCATATCACGCTGGGTCCACGGCCGCACGTTAATGCACGATGGGGGGCAATTTTCAGATAGTGCACGAAGCCACGTGTCGTGCGATGAATGGCATCGCTCTGAAATGAAAAATACCGCCCACCTTCCAAAGGCGGTGTGATAGAAACCGAAGGTTTTCTGCATAGTGTTCTGGCGCGGGGACCACAGGGGTGGATGAACTACTGATTGTTGATTTGCAGATTAAACGGATGGTGGATATGTGATCGGGCGGTGAAAGGGGTGGGCGACGGTCGCTATGGAGCTTGCGACAACCGTCCGGTCTGTATAGATCGACGGTTCAAAACGCTCTCGATACACATTTGTGATAAGCGCTTTCGAGTTAGCGCCAGGTTCTAGCACCTGGGTCACGTGGGGAAATAGTTTTGGGGGCTGGCCGAAGGGGGCTAGGCTCTCATATATGTTAAAATATGGGTTTTCGACCCTTTTTAATGGGATTTGAGGCTAGGAAAGGGTAACGGTAGAGGGAATAAGGGTTTTTAAACCAAAGAAGGGATGTGTGTATGGTTTAGAGGGGATTTTGTGATGGTTTAGAAGGACTAGGGGAGGGATTTTGGGGTGAAAGGGAGGCTTTGAAAAAGGGGACAATGGGATGAAATGGAGAATTCTGCAGGGGTACAAGGGGCAAATGAAGGCCTTTTGGAGCACACTTTTTCATAATCAGTGAGGCTTATTGACTTAAGAACAGCAGAGGGAAAAAATAAAAGGGTAGAAAGCATGAAGAGGCTTCAAGGATGATGTGTTTTCCGGGGAAATGCATTCCTTGAAGGCTCATAGAACAAATTAGCCCCCTGTTTTCTTGTCAAAAAATTCATAGGGGGCTAACAGTGGCTCCACATGGGGATGGCTTCTTCTTGAAGGAGTCAATAATTTAGAAAATGATCTTTGGAGTAGGCCAGATGCCTGCTGCTTGAGCCATCTTTCTTCTTTTATTCTAGGTGCCACACACATGATAGATCAACAGAAACAATCCCAAACAATCTACCTACCCAGACTATAATCCTAACATTTTTTCTTCCAGGGTGCATTTGGACTAGCAGACCCTTTGCATCATTTATTTTTTACAAATAAGAAAATAAACCTATTCTATTTCTACCCTTATTTCTCCATGAGACCAGATTAAATTTTTGGCCTCATATGTTTCTCTACCTAATCTAACATCTGCTGGGGTTAAACTGTCCAGCAGATTTCTTCTCTACATTCTACAACAGAAATTTAAAAATAGTCAAAATAGGATTAGACAGTCTATTTTTCTGTGGATCCAAGGCATAAAGACAGTTGCACATGGACATAAATTTGCAAAAAACTGAAACAAAATCTTGAAGGCTTGAAATCTGAAGTTTAGAAGCATCCTTCCTTTCTCCGTGACTCACGTTTTGAGCTTGTTAGAGTCACTTTCTCTTCTTCATTTCAGCTCTGGTTTTGGGCATGTTAGAGCTGATCCTTTTCTTCTTTGTTGGCTCAGGTTTTGATCTTGTTAGAGCCAATATTTTGCACCTCAGAGGTTCATGTTTTGAGCATGTATGAACCTCTCTTTCTCTCTTTTTTTTTTGGAGCATTTTCTCTTTTTATTGAAATCATAACACAACAATGGTATTTACAATGGAAATGGAAACTAGAAATTGGAAATCAACAAAAGTAGTGTTTGAGCATCCTACCATTGACAGGACCCCCAACAGCTTTGTACCATCTGGTTCTTGTAGAAAAAAAGCATTGGGACCCACAATGGCCTGGATGATGTATGGAACCTACCACAAACTGTCAAACTTGCCATGCTTTCCTTTGTCCTCTCTCCTTGAGTCCCACTTCAAAACTTTATCTCCAATTTTGAAATCCGAAGCTTTGGTTCTTTTGTCAAACAACTTCTTTATACTTTCCTGAACCTTCACAGCTCTGTTATAGACCTCTTCCCTTGTTTTCTGGAGATGAATTGTTTGGTTTATCCTTCTCACCATGCTGTCTTCTTCTGTCTGAATTTCTTGGACAAGTTTAATCACTGGTACTCCAAGGCTGGTAGGAAACACTGCCTCTATTCCATAGACAAGCTGATATGGTGACATGCCAATGGATTTCTTTGTTGTAAGCCTGTCAGCCCACAGGGCATGCACTAACTTGTTATGCCATGACTTTTTGTTCTCTTCCAGCAGCTTTTTGATGATGGTCAAAAGGCTCTTTTTTGATGATTCAGCTAACCCATTACCTTGTGGGTAATAGGCAGTTGAATGACCAAGTGCTATTCGATACCTGTAACAAAAATCAACCATTTTCTTGGATCCAAAAGCAACAACGTTGTTAGTGATTATTTTTCTTGGGCAGCCAAATTGAGAGAGGATATGACCTTATAGGAACCTAATGATGACTGAATCTGTGGCATTCCTAGTAGGTATGGCCTCTATCCACTTGGTAAAGTAATCTGTGGCTGTTAAGATCCACTTTTGTTGTGCAGAAGAATCAGGATGAATTTCTCCTATGAAATCTAGACCCCATTGCATAAATGGACCTTCAAAAGTGATGGGTTGTAGAGGTAGAGGTAGGAGTTTTATTTTTCCTTCAAAGATCTGGCATTTGTGGCAGGAAATTATCATCTTATGGATGTCATTGAAGAGTGTAGGCCAATAAAAGCCAGATCTGAGTATTTTGTTTGCAGTGGCTTTCTAGTTCAAGTGGCCTCCACACTCTCCTGCATGGAACTCTTGTTTAATCCTTTCTGCTTCAGTTTCAGGAAAACATTTAAGCAATAGGCCATTTGTACTCTTCCAGTATAAGCATTCATTAAGTATGCAATAGTTTCTAGCTTTTAGCTTTAGAAATATGGCCTTGGTCTTTGACAGTTCAGGAGGGGCATTGAGGTGTGTAAGCACATACAGAATGTCAGAATACCAAGGAGAGCTCTGATACCTCTCCTCAACAGTGGGATCGGGAAATCCCTGCTACTCATCCAAGGCATCTACCATGTTAATGTCAAGGGCTTGTATATTTGATTTAACCATTAGTTGAGCTAAGTTCTGGCCTTTGATCAATTTTGTGGGTTTTATCTCAAGGTCATATTCTAGGATCACAACAATCCATTTTCCCCTCTTCCCATCTGGGTCTTGGGACAAGATGTCTTTAACCACTATATTTGGCACATAGGCTATGGTGTGGGAATGCAGTATGTACACCCTAAAGTCTTTCAAGGCCTTTACCAAGGCATAGGCCTGTTTTTCCATTATGTTGTATTTCAAGGGTGCATCTCTCAGTGCTTTGCTGAAGAAAGAAATGGGTTGTTCCATTCCCTCTGGGTTTTTCTGCAGCAGAACTGCAGCTACTGTATGTTCGGAAGCAAATGGAAAAATCAAGAAATATTTTGAGAAATCTGGGCTGATTAGGACAGGAGCCTGGGTGAGTGCAAGCTTAACTGTTTCAAAGGATTTCTTAGCCTCAAAAGTCCATTTAACTCCTACACCTTTCTTCAACATGTTAATCATATTCTTAAGGTGTTCAGCTAGGTTAGGAATAAACCTCCTGAGGAAGTTGATTTTCTCAATGAAGGACTGTAACTCTTTGATGTTCCTCGAGTGTGTGATTTGTAGTATTCCCTCAACTCTTTGTGGGTCTATCCTAATCCCTTTCTCAGATATGATGTGGCCAAGAAGCTTACCTTCTAGCATCCCAAACACAGTCTTTTTTGGATTCAATTACAGACCGAACCTTCTACATTTTTCAAACACTCTTGTCATATGTTTTATGTGTTCTTCCTCAGTCTTGGAATAGACTGTTATGTCATCTAGATATATGACAATGAAGTTTCCTATTTCATCTGAAAAGGATATGTCCATTACTCACTGGAAGGTTGCACCAACGTTCATCAGTCCAAAGGGAATTTTTACATACATAAAAGTGCCCCATGGAGTGGTGAAAGCAGTCTTGAGTTGGTCTTCTGGGAGTACTAAAACTTGGTTGTAACCTAAAAAAACATCTAACAGGGAGATCCTTTTTGAGCCTACTACCTTCTGAAGAATGTGTTCCATTTTTGGCAAAGGGTAATTGTCTTTGAGTGAGGCTCTGTTAAGGTTCCTGAAATCTATGCATATTCTGATCTCACCTGTTTTCTTTCTCACAGCCACTAGGTTTGAGACCCAATCAGAGAACCTCACAGGAACTATTATGCCTACCTCATACATCTTTTTAATCTCTTTTTCAACTGCAGGCAATTGTTTTGGGTTTATTCTGCGGATTTTCTGTCTGAAGGGCTTCTGATTTTCTTTCAAAGGTATTTTATGCTGTATAATGTTTGTGTCATAGGCCTTTAAGTCCTCATAGCTCCAGGCAAACACATCAATGAATTCCTTGAATAGGTCAATGTATTTCTTCTTCATGTTTGCAGGCAGGGACTTAGCCAATTTAATCATTGGGTTTATCTTCAGTGCCTATGTTGCATTCCTTGACATCAGAATCTGCATGTTCTATAGTGGGATTTTGTGCTACATCATCAAAGTCAAAAAGGTCTTCTAAAGGCGCCAGACCACGAGGTATGTTCTTATCTTTGGCCTGCAACAGCTCTACTTCCTCACTATCTGCGTTTCATGCTCTTCGTTCAGATTTCCAATTTGTTCGTTCAAAGTGTTTATTTCTATGTTACAGGGTGTTTCTTCCTCATCTGAGGGCTCTTCACTTAGGCAGCTATCATCAAATTTAGAGTCTGAATCGGAAAATTCAAACTCGTTCCTGCTTGTTAGAAAATCTTCAATCTACTTATCGCCTTAAAAAATCTGCCAATATTTTTCATTGTCCAGCATTGCAGGTCTGAATTTGGTCTGAATGATGATCTGTTGGTCACTGGGAGGCTTGTGATATAAACTAGCCATGCAGGCTAATCCATTTGCAATTGCGTTCTGACTCCTAGGGACAAACACCAGTTCGTATTCTACAAAGGTTTTTAATAGATCCATAGCGTCATCCCTGTACGCTCTCAGCCTAGGATGTTTTGCTGTGTATTCACCATTCACTTGTTTTATAATCAACTCAGAGTCTCCATGCACAGCTATCCTACGGGCTCCTAATTTTTTCAACAGATTCAGGCCTAGAATAAGAGTCTCATACTCTGCAATATTGTTTGTACATTTGAATTTCAGGTTACAGGCATGACTCTCTGCGTAGTCACTCTCTGTGTTATGTACCCATACTCCTGCTCCAATAGTTCTCTTGGTGCATGACCCATTGAAATTCATTTCCCATAAAGGTTCGCTCTTGGGCTTAACATCGTTTCGTTCTTGGTGTGGTGTATGAGCTTGTGAAGGGTGACTAATCAGTTGACTGCATCCTATTTCTTGTTCACTCTGAGTTTCTTTTTCAGTGCATTGTCCAAATTTTTCTACATCATTCTCCTCCGAATCTAGAGTAGCCATTATGTTAAAGTCCATGGGCTCTGTTTCTTTTTTTTTATCTCTGTTTTTGAATTCTGACCCCTCTAAGGTTTCATCATTCCAAAGGATAAAGGAGTGTAAATCTGTGTGCAAAGAGTACAGAGGGGAATTTTCAGGCTTGTCAGGGCTGCTGACCAGGAATTTCATTTGTGCCTCTGTATACAGTCTTCTAAGTTGGCTGAAGACAGGGATTGTGGCATATGCCCCATCCATCTACATTGTACCTTGCAACTTGGCTCCCCATGACCTTGACAGCAACATGCCATACTTTGGTGGCACATGTGCCACTACAACATCCATGACCATGCATTTGGCTAGAATATGGGTTAAGTTCACACATAAATCTTTGATTAGGCCAAGACACTTTACTCTACTAGAGTCAAATGAATAGAGGTCTTTATAGGGGCGGGTTATCTCTAGGCCTAATATTTCCATAACTACTTTAGGCATCAAGTTGTGTGAGGCCCCAGAGTCATGCATTGTGTTGTGAAGGATATTGTCGTGGATATTGAGACTGATATAAAAAGGGGGTACTACCCCTTCCTGAAACTTCCCTTCTATCATTGGACCAAATAGAATGGCTGGTTGATCATCACTCAGATTTACAGTGTCACCGTTTTCACCTAGATTCAAGGCTTTCAAAATTTGGCCTTTATATACATCCTAAGTGGCTAGCTCAGAGAGTGGGACAGAGATTTTAATTTTTGTAATCTCACTCTCCAAATTGAAAGTGGACTGACTCTTTGGGATGTTCAACTTTGTTTTGTTAGCCACCACCTTGGTGGTAGAATCAGTGGGCTGATTCTCACTATGTACAGGCTTAGGAACTGTTTTATCAGGAGCACTAACTGCAGTGCTAGTGCTGCTAGTTGGTTGAATTTGTTTTTCAGTGTTTTGGTTGTCTTTTTCTTTGTTCCTCCCAGAACTCTCAACTTCTGATTTGTTACTTTCAACAGCTGTTTTGGAAGTTTTCTCAGGCCTTTTCTTGATGATAATCTTAGAATCTTTTGGTTTGGAATTGTCTAGGCTCTTTTTGCTTCTAAGTTCATATTTTTCTCTGACCTGCATGATGGCATTTTCAAATCCAAGTATGTAATCCTTAGATTCCAATCCTTCCTCACTCCAATATGAGGGTGAGGGCTGATCTTCTTCTACAGAACAGTTGTGGATTGAGTTTTCCACCTCAAACATGCTTATTGTGTTTCCCTTAGACTCTTCTATGATTCCCTCATCTTCATCGAGAAATTTCTCTTGGAATGGAGGAATAACTTGCTGATCTGATTCTCTTTGTCTGTTGGGAGTGGTATTGTTTCTTCTAAAGTTCTGGTTCTGGTTATGGTTTTGGTTTCTGTTTTGATTTCTAACTGTGACAACCATTTTTTCCATCATTTGTTGTAGCTTTTCCATGTTTTTGGATAGACGGTCATAATTGGGATCAGATGTGGAAGCTACAGTGTCATCTCTATATGTTACCCTTTTTTCAGCTCTCAATCTTGCTTTCTTCTCAATCAGGTTAGCCTCTACACTCACTGCTCCTTTTTGCATGTCTTCCAATGTGTTGTAATCTCTCTCCCTAAGCTGGTAGGCCATGTCAGCATCAAAACCTTTAGGGTATTTCACTAGGGAAAAACCTTGGGGAGGTTTCATGTGAGGAGGAAGAGTGTTGTAAACACTGTTAAACCTTGTAGAGTAGTCATGGACACTCTCTCCTACGTTTCTTTTAAGGTTCTTGTATTCTGATAAGATTTGGAGAGGGTTGGCCTTAACTTCCCATTTGTTTATGAAGGTCTGATATAAAGCAGGAAGGTCTTGGATACTATTAGGAGGTAGGCCTTTGAACCATTTCTTCACATCACTTCCTAAACTCTGGGAAAAGATTCTCATTTTGACTGTATCATCATCTATCTCCATGTAGTCAAAAGAATATTCCATCCTATCTACATGGTGCTGAGCTGTGGTGGACTCTTTTGGAGTGAAGTGTGGGATCTTTGATTGATAATCGTTGGGTAAGGGCACTAGAGGCTGGGTTAATACAAGAGGTGCATACTAGGCTACCATGATGATGTTCTGAGGAGGTAAAGGGTTGGCTTGAGTAGCTGGTTTATGGATGGCAGGAACACTAGGACCAACAGAAGTGAGCAGATCTAGGGTGGCAGAGCCCCAAGTTTTGAATGAAGTGAATATCAGGAGGTGTAGATGGAGGGGTCTCTCTGTCCCTAATGTGCTGACCACTATGAGGTGGTGAACTGGGAAGCTCAAGGTCTGGCTGGTCTAGAACACTAAGTGACCTAGTTCTTGGTAGTCTTTTTGGTAGGTCCTGGCCAAGATAAGTGTCTGATAGAGCTGTAAAGTTTTCTGGTGCAGAGTTAGCTCTATGGATGTGGCTGGAAATAGTTGGTCTTTTAGGTGTAGGAGATATCTTGAGGATGCTCTCAGGGTTGTCAACTATTTCAGGTGGGTTTGGGTTAGGATAAGGTCTTGTGTGAATTTTCCTTGAAGCCAGAATGCTGTTTTCTAACCAAGTAGCTTATCCCCACTTTGTTATTTCTGTTATGGCTGATGTTGTTATGGAGGCAGGTCTCCCAGTGGAGTCTTATGTGAACCAAGATAATCAGTAGGCCTATTGATCACCAATGGAGTCTTTGATCTTTGAGGAACTATGGAGTCGCCAGGTGGGGGGTTTAGGATGTTTATAGGAGGGTACACTGTCCACCACAGTGCTTATGTGATGTCCCTTTACAAGGATATCCTCAAAACACAGAAAAATCTAACAAGAGATTGACTGGAAGGGCATTTACCAGATATTTTAGCTCTGAAAGAGAGTGAGATCTGGAGTCTACCTGGCCCTTTCCAGACTCTGTCTAAGAGTGTGGGGAAACACAACAAGTGGATATAGCAGTTAAGGGTTTTTCAAAGTTCCCTCCCCAGCGGAGTCGCCATTATGTTGGGGTTCCCATGTTTTGGCAGGTTGGCACTACCAAAAGATGAACAACATTAGAAACACTTTCAGACCTCAGGATCTAGCCCTCCTGGGTCCAGAGAGGGATCTCTCTATATAAGTAAAGGTTTTATGTCTTTAAAGCTCAAAGTTAAGATATTAGGCTAGTTATAGGCTCAGGGTTTGTTTGACTTTGGTTGGTTGTTGGGAATCAGGAAAGAAGGATTCAGTGTAAGACAAGGCTGAGAAAAGAGGAATTTAGGCAAAGGAAAGATAATTCAGAGAAAATTCAAGACCATTGGGCAATGGAGTCAGGAAAGGGTTTACTTGCTATTCAATATGCAGGCTTTCAGTTGGGCTAGTCATCTAAAGCATTGGATCTTAAAGATGATAGTATGGTATGAGATGGTAGAAGGAAAGTGAAAGCAAGGAAACCTCCAAGGTGACCTTTCAGAAATCAGATCCAGGGACAGGACATGCCATTGGACAACCTGTGATCCAAAACCTAAAAGATTAACTCTTCAGACAAGGAACATTAAAGATTTAGAACACAAAGATGAAAACCTGAGATCAGCGAGAGACTTTGCACTCTCAATGCTTCGGCCTCCAGCTTAAGGGAACTTAGAAAGGTTCAATTACTTGAAAAGGATCCTAGTGAGATAGAGACATAGTTCTAGATCTCCCAGTGTTCTCAATTCATTCAATTAAATCCTAACAAGAACATCTAAGGATAGATTTCATTAATTCATACATCAGCTAGCATTATATCAGACCACTACACTGGTTAAATTAGCTTGAAATCAGTCCTTAGATAACACATACAACAGAAAAAATTGAAGGCAAGGAGAGCAGAAACATAGGGTACCTAACAAGGGTAAATCCTATGCCAGATTTCTGATGCAAGCTAGTAGAAATGAAATGTAATGAACTACAAGGTAAAACAGACACATAGATAGAAAAACATCACCGCTGCTTTAAATCAAGATCCAAAGAAATGTGCTTGTCATATTAAAGAGCAACACCAGTCATGTACAACATTGCCAACAAATTGATATTCAGCCTAAGAACATCTTCCTCAGCCTATCTTACAACTTTACATAGAGACTATGTCTCAAAAGAAAAAACTTGCAATTCTCTCATAGCCGATCAACAACAACCTTTACAATGAGTTCCTTTGTGAATTTTATAGCTGAAAGAGGAGCAGAGGAGGTAGGTGAAAAACTAAATGTAGCATTAAAACTCAGAAGGGA
The DNA here is from genome assembly GCA_034641835.2 of Pinus albicaulis. Classification (NCBI taxonomy): domain Eukaryota; kingdom Viridiplantae; phylum Streptophyta; class Pinopsida; order Pinales; family Pinaceae; genus Pinus; species Pinus albicaulis. The sequence goes on from JAXQQM020077829.1 coordinate 78,675, forward strand.
AGAGGGCCGAAGTCTCATTCTGTCTTAAATTCTGGGCATTTATCTCTGGTACTCTTTGGATGAAAGAGTGGTCTTCGTCAAGCTGCAATTTACTCCAGGTATGTCTTTGATGTACTTGCTGTAGCACTTCTGCAATACTCTGGTGAACTGAATCAAAACAGGTCAATAATTCAGGTCTTCCATACTATGTAACAAATGCTTCTAATCTCATAGGACTATTGTCAGGGGGAAAACTTCTCATGGACACTACGTAAATTGAAAAAATAATGAGTATTGTGTCCTTTCTCAGGAGGAGACGTTCTGCTGATATAAACACCATTATGATATGGTTTTCTGTGCATTGGACCTTCTGAGGGATCCATGGGGTCTTCGATCTGAAACCTGCCTCTAAATTATTGGATTAAGGCTCAAAATATCCACTTACAGGCCTTAAGCTCACTGCTTTTTACTGATACTCTTTGCCACTCCATTCCTGTATCTGTCAGTGAAATCTGCGCTTTAATGGCTCTGGAAACATTTTTCAGAGTTTAACCCTATTCCTTTAATGGAAGTCCTGTCATAACAGCTTCCCAGGTCTTTCTTCATAATTTTGATCTTTGCACATGGTCCTCCCTGTGTTCTTTGCCACTGTAACAGTGACAGTGAATCATGGCGGTGGGTGAATCATGACACGAAAACACATTAAGAAAACCATGTATGGGGTGGGTGGATGCAGCGGGGATCATGAGAATGGCAGTATAGCCTGGTGAGATGTTGGAACAGTGCAGGGTGATGGCGAAAAACTGCAGCGAAACAATGGAAAATGGTCTGGTGAAGGTTGGCGGAATGTAGCAAAATTTGAATGCAAACCTTTGAAATTTGACCTTTGAATGAAATATAAGGAGGACGAAGGAAAATGCAACAAACCACGTGGAATGGTGACGTGGCGGGACCCGGTCAATGGCGGGGCATGCATTAAATCTGGACCGTCCGATCTCAGGAGGAGATCGACGGTTGAGAACGCATCGGAGGGCGACACATGGTGGGCCAGGGGTTTATTTGCCTTGGAATATCCCCTGTGCAACTTCGTGGCGTGATCACCATTAGATGGACAGCTCCACATCGGATGGTGTATGTGCATATCGCACTGGGTCCATGACCAAACGATAATGCACGATGGGGAGTGGTTTTCAAATAGTGCGCGGAGCCACGTGTCATGCGGTGAATGGCATCACTTCGAAATGAAAAATGCCGCCCACCTTCCAAAGGCGGTGTGATAGAAACCTGCAGTTTTCTACACAGTGTTTTGGTGCGGGGACCACAGGGGCAGATGAACTATTGACCGTTGATTTGCAGATTAAACGGACGGTGGATATGCGATCAGGCGGTGAAAAGGGTGGGCGACGGTCGCTATGGAGCTTGCGATGACCATCCGATTTGTATAGATCGACAGTTCAAAATGCTCCTGATACACATTTGTGATAAGCGCTTTCGGGTTAGCACCAGGTTCTAGCGCCCGGGTCACGTGGGGAAACAGTTTTGGGGGCTGGAAGAAGGGGGCTAGGCTCTCATATATGTTAAAATATGGGTTTTCGGCCCTTTTTAATGGGATTTGAGGCTAGGAAAGGGTAACGATAGAGGGAATAAGGGTTTTTAAACCAAAAAAGGGATGTGTGTATGGTTTAGAGGGGATTTTGGGATGGTTTAGAAGGACTAGGGGAGGGATTTTGGGGTGAAAGGGAGGCTTTGAAAAAGGGGACAAAGGGATGAAATGGATAATTCTGCAAGGGTACAAGGGGAAAATGAAGGCCTTTTGGAGCACAATTTTTCATAATCAGTGAGGCTTATTGACTTAAGAACAACAGAGGGAAAAAATCAAATGGCAGAGAGCATGAAGAGGCTTCAAGGATGATGTGTTTTCAGGGGAAATGCATTCTTTGAAGGCTCATAGAACAAATTAGCCCCCTCTTTGCTTGTCAAAAAATTCATAGGGGGCTAACAATTACCTCTCGCTGAATGGTGGTATAACAGTTCCTTCCATACTGCAGCAAAAATGACCCCATTTATGGCACTTTATGGATATCATCCACCATCCATCACATCATCTTTAAGAGAAAAATCGAAGGTTCAAGCAGTGGAATATCACATTGAGCATCAGCAAGAAGTTCTCCAAATCTTAAAGGATAACTTGAATTTGGCACAAAATCGAATGAAACAATAGGCATATCAACATCGCAGTGAGAGAAGTTTTGATGTAGGAGATTGGGTATTTTTACGGCTACAACCATACAAAAAAATGTCCCTCAAGCAAGCTAAGAAGGATAATAAATTATCGCCAAAGTACTATGGTCCTTACAAGGTGTTGCAAAAGATTGGTACTATGGCATACAAATTGGAGCTTCCTGCTTCTTCGCGAGTGCATCCGGTTTTCCATGTTTCATGCTTAAAGAAGGTTATAGGTGAAAATATTCCAGTTCAAACAATATTGCCAGAACTTGATGAGGAAGGAAAAATCATATTGGAACCTGAAGTGGTCATGGAAACAAGAACTCGATAGCTATGGAATCGATCAATTTCAGAGTATCTCATCAAGTGGAAGAACTTACCCACTGAAGATTCTACATGGGAGGATGAGAAGTTTATACATAAGCACCCAGAGCTAATCAAGCATTGAGGACAACACTTTTTTGAAGGAGAGGGGCATTTTAGGTCCCTCTATTACTAGTATAGTCCCTTATTGTTATTAGTGTAACCCCCTTATTGTTATTATTGTACCCTTGTAACCCCCATTTTGTTATTATTGTGCCCTTAAATTATTATTGTTAGGTCGGCTAGGATTACATTGTGGCCCACTAGGATTAGATTATGGCCACATGGAATCCTATATATAGAAAGGAGGTTTTGTAAATTGTATCATCCAAGAATTTTTCATTCATGTAATGTATTGGAGGTTACCCCCTCGAATTGGCTTATTTATAAGGCGTTGTTCTCTCATTTATTCTATTTTTGGAGCTGGTTTCCCAATAGGGATGTTTAGCAGTGTATTCCCCATTTACTTGCTTAATTATCAATTTTGAATCTCCATGGAATTTTATCCTTTTGGCCCCTAATTTATTCAATAAATGCAGGCCTAAAAGGAGAGCTTCATACTCTGCTATGTTGTTTGTACATTGGAAGTTTAATCTATAGGAATGACCTTCAGCATGATTGCTTTCAGTGTTGTGCACCCATATGCCTGCTCCTGCACCAGTTTTATAGCAAGATGCATCAAAAATCATAATCCAAAGAGGACTGTTTTCAGATTTGTCATTTATCTATTTGTTGTCCTCTCTATTTTGTTTGCCTAATTTGTCACTGTGTTGTTCCTGCGGGTCTGCACTATGTTGAATTTTATTTTCTTCCTCAAGATTTTCAATGTTTTGAGGTTTTATTCTTTGAATTTCATAATATGCACTATATTTATGACTGTTTGGGACCTCAAGACCTTTAATTTTTTTGCTGTGATTTTATAAATTAGCAAACTATCTTTTAGTTTTATCCTTTTTTTCCTCTTCATCTATGGCTTCCACTATGTTTGGATGTGGAATGACTGCTATATTGGCTGATGTTTCATTGAATAACTCTTTCTCATTAGGAATCTCATCATTATAAAGAATGAATGAGTCAAGGTTAGTATGAATAGAATAGAGTGGAGAGTTTTCTAGGTTGACTGAAGACAGGGATTGTGGCATAAGTCATATCCATTTGCATAGTACCTTGCAACTTAGCACCCTAGGATATTGAAAGAAGCATGCTATATTTGGGGGGTACATCAGCCACTACCACATCCATCACTATGCATTTGGTTGGGATTTGGGTCAATTTTTCACATGGATCTTTGATCAGGCCTAAGCATTTTACTCTACTGGACTCAAAAGAGTACAAATATTTATATGGTATGGTTATCTCAAGGCCTAATCTCTCCATAATGAATTTGGGCATGAGGTTATGAGAAGCTCCTGAATCATGCATAGCATTGTGTAAAATTTTATCATGGATATTCAAACTGACATAGAATGGAGGGGTAGTTCCTTCTTGAAATTTTCCTTCAATCTTTGGTCCAAATAGGAGCTCTAGTTTATCATCCCTTAAGTTAATAGTTTAGGAACATTCTCTATGTTCAAGGCTTTCAAAACTTGAAATATATATACATTTTGAGTGACTAATTCAGTGAGGGGGATAGAGATTTTGATTTTAGAAATTTCATTATTTAGGCTAAAGGGAATCTGGTTTTTTTGAAACGTTTGATTCAGCCTTGTTAGTCACTCCTTTATCAACAAAATCAGCTTGCTGATTTCTACAATTTACAGTGGTAAAAATGTTTTTTATCAGGGGTATTAGCTGAAATGCTAGTGCTACTGGGGTCACCACTCTATTTTTCATTGATTTGGGTGTTTTTTCCCTTGTTTGGATCAGAAATTTCAACCACTATCTCATGGTTTTCTGCTGTCTTTTTAGAAGTATTCACAGGGCTTTTTTTGGCAGAATTTTCAGAGGTATTTTTCCTGGGAGTTTCTTGGTTATTCTTACTTCTTAGGTCATATTGTTTAGGCGATCCTATGATGGCATTTTCAAAATCTGGTTCATAGTATTCAGTTTCTGGTCTTCTATCATCATAGGGTGTATATAGACCCTGTTTTCTTTCATGGAGGAAATCAAAATCCTCATTGCTTACTCCCAACAAATTTATGTTATCATCCTCTGTTTGTTCACTTGTTTCTTCATCCTCGTTAACATAATTTTCTTGAAAAGGAGGTCTAATATGTTGATTAGCATCTCTTTGTCTGTTCCGAGGTTGATTTCTCCTAAAGTTTTTATTTTGGTTTTGGGATTGGTTCCTATTTTGAGGAGCTGTTTGATTTTCTCTAGATTGAGTTCTTTCATACATGCTCATCCTCTCCATAATATTTTCCATCATCCTTTCCAGTTTTGAATCAGATGTGGAAGGTGCAACATTATCCCCATAGGATACCCTCTTCTTAGTTTTCATTCTAGCTCTCTTCTCAATCAGATTTGTTTCCACACTAAGAACTCCCTTCTGCATGTCTTCTAAAGTTAAGGGATCCCTTTCTCTTAGTTGATAGGTCATTTCAGGATCAAATCCTTCAGGGAATTTGGCCAAAGCTGAACCTTGTGGAGGTTTCAAATCTAGGGGTAGGGAGTTATAAACACTATTAAATCTAGTGCAATAATCCTGAACACTTTCCCCAACATTTCTCTTGAGGTTTTTGTAATCTGAAAGTATTTGGAGAGGGTTATTCCTAACTTGCCATTTTTTTATGAATGTTTGATGGAAATATTGGAGATCATTAATAATATGAGGGGTTAAGCTTTTGAACCATTTTCTTGCTTCTCCCCCTAAATTTTGAGAAAATAATCTAAGTTTAATGGTCTCATCATCTATCTCATTTCTATCGAAATAGTCATTCATCTTGTCCACATGTATTTGAGCAGTAATGGAACCACTAGCATCATATAATGGGATCTTGGACTGATAGTCCTATGGAAAATTAGCTAAAGGTAAAGGAAGGACTAGAGGAGCATACCATGCTGCCATGATAGGAGGTTGTGGAAAAAATGGGGGGTTTAAAAGAGGAGGATTTATGAAAGGAGGAGGAGGATGGAATGGAGTAGTTTGAACAGTGGGTGTATGAATAACAGAAGCACTTGGACCAACAAGAGGCTGTTGAGAAAATCTAGGGTGAGAGGAACCAAAATTATGAATGAAATGCAGATCAGGTGGAGTGGTTTCTCTACTATCAGTATGCTCACCACTATGTTGGGGTGAGTGTGGAGGCTCAAAGTCTATCTGATCTATATCACTAAGTGACTTAGTTCTGGATGGGTTTCTTAAGTCAACTTGTGTATCTTGTAGAGTTGAGAGATTTTTAGGTACAAAATTAGCTCTATTAATTGTTCTGACAATAGTTGAAGTCTTGTATTTAGGAGATTTCCTAAGGATACTTTCTAGATTATCAACTATCTCAGGAGGATTTGGGTTAGGAAAGGCTCTAGTATAAATTCTTCTAGAAGCCATTATGTGGAGTTTTCAGACCCAATGATGAGAAAAGTTCAGCTAAGTATGATAGTCTTTTAAAGGCTAACTAATTTTTTCAAAGAAAACTCAATCCTCAAAGTCTTCTTAATTGAGTTTGAATGATGTTATGATGGAAGTTCCCCAGTGGAGTCTTAGGAACAGCCAGTGGGTCAGCAGGTCTACTGAATACCAATGGAGTCGCTAGGTGAAGGATTTTTACTTGTTTTTGAAGGTTTGGTTGTTGTTCACCTTCAAAAATCAATAATAACCAGTCTTGGTGACACTTGTCATTTAGAAATAGGGGTTCATTGAGTTGTGAAGTTATCTATTACTCAATAAATCTCCCCAGTGAGTCGCTAGTATGTTAGGTCTCTGTAGTTTGCAAGATTGGCAAGAACAAACGCTGCAGAGCCTACATAAAAACCACTTTGGAATCCTAGGATCTAGCCCTCCTGGATTCAGAGAGGGATCTCTCTATATAATTGTTTTCAAAGATATTATCTTTAAGGCTTATGATATGATATTAGGCTAGTTATAAAGTACAAGGGTTTTGTTTCTTTTGGTTGGGATGGATATCATCAAAATGAAGGAAGTCTTTTTGAGGGGTAAAGGTGTGAGTAGGTTGAAATAATGGTTCATCTGATAGGATATGGTAAGAAACCATGTCAATCCATTGGGCTATGGAGTCACAAAAGGATTTAATTGCACAAAAAGTTTCAAGTGTGGTCTATGGGGCAAGTCATCTATATCAAAGGATATCTTTAAGTTGATTTATGGTGCGGAACATTAAGAAGTGTGATGAAAGAAGTAAACAAATAAGAAAACAAAGGGCATCTTAAGATCAAGTAAGGACTTTTAACCTAGCCTGATTTCAACATACTCAAAGGAAAACAAAGAATAACTCAAGATCAAGTAAGAACTTTGAATCTAGCCTGCTTTCAGCATATTCTCAAAGGAAAACATTTAAGATAAAAAAATAATAGCCTAAGATCAAGTAAGGACTTTTAACCTATCTTGCTTTCAGCATATTCATAAGGAAAACATTTAAGATAAACATAAAAGTAGCCTAAGATCAGGTAAGGACTTTTAACCTAGCCTGCTTTCAATCATACTCTTAAGGGATCTTTCAAAGCAACTGTTGGAGATAAACTAGAGGACAAGGCTAACCATAAACTTCTCTAATTCAATCTTTACTTAGCAGACTATTCAAGAACTTTTGAAGACAATATCTCAAGTTATACTCAGTAAACATGGGCTCACCAACACTTCACTGGTTATACTCTATTGAATTATCCTCGAAACAAAATTAGAAGAAAACATAAAGATAAAGATTTATCAGTGAGAAATAGGGTACTTTACAGTAAATCCTAATCTATACTTGCTGTTCTTTATCAGAGAAAATGGACAGTATGGAAAACATGAGAAAAATAAAAATTACAGTAAGAAAAAAATCACCATTGACATAGACTAGGATCCCATAAATCAACTTTTGTATTTGATGTTCAAACCAGTTACAATATTCAAGTCCATTGAGTCTTTTACAGCTTCAAACTTCTCTTCTCAGCCTATCTTTCTTCAATTACAAAACAGAGCTTCAGCAACCTCAATAGCTATTTACATTCAATGAGTATACCAACCAAGAATAATACTAGGCTCCTCATATGGTATTTATAGATGAATTGAGGAGGTGGAGTGAAAGGAAGATCTGATTGTTCAATTAATACAGAGTAAATGCTTCTCGACCTTTGGGAAGCCTTATGGAGAATATTTCTAATATCATAACTCTGTTAATTGTTTTTACATTAAGTTTCATTAACTCAGGCCGCGTTTTTTGAAATTGAAGGCTTTTGGTAGGCTGGTAATTACTTTTTGAGCTGTCTTTGGAAATATCTCTAACTGTGCATTAACTTTTTAGGTTTTTTTGAGTAAATAGGCCTGTAGGTGGCATTTCTGGATTTCTGGGGGTTAATTGCTTCAACGATCTGGCATTTTTGAAGTAGTCCTTTGCTGATCTTTCTTACTTTGTTACTTTAAACACTGATTAGGCCTTTGATATGCGTTAGGCCTCTTTTAATCATCTTTCCTTTTTATTCACTGTGTTTATCCTTTAACTTTAATCTTTGATACACTTTTATATTCTTTGCTGGCTGTACAGGTGGCAGCTTGGAGGGTTTGATTGTTTGGCCAATGATCATGATAAACTGACTAAAACATGGAATTTAACCCTTGAATCTCCCTTTTCTTCATTTTTTTGGCTTCAAAAGGTTGTCACCTTCGGCCCTATCTCTTTATGGACTGTGTGAAGGCTTTTCGGCCTTAAAACACCATTAAACTTGCATATAAAACATAAAAAATTATAAAATCATGCGTATTAGGGTATAAATTCTTTAAGAGGCTTGGAAGAGGGCGAAGGAGCTTTGCAGAGAAGGAATATATGCAAAGGAGGGTTCTGTGGACAAAACCAGGAAAAATCAGAGGAAATCCTTAAGTTTGGGCGCGAATAGAGGCAATGGAGGTTTTGGGAATACCACAGGTGGTATTTGCGCGATGGATAAGTGGTAAGCGATATTGTCTCTTATGGACGTGATATGGTAAATTGAATGGCACTTGGCTCCTAAAAACTGCCCATTTCGCGTGCAAGATGCACAGTGGGAAGGTTTGGAGGGATCGTGCACGAAAAGGATTTGGGGCCATTAGATCTGGGCAGTCCAGATCAATGGTCATGGATGAGCACAAAGGGAGACAAGATGGGTGAAGGAAATATGGTGGGGCCGGAGTGATGCGGAGGAAAGTTGTCGCGTAGCGGCCGGGGGGGGGGGGGGGCTTGGTCAGGTAAACAATGGTTTATAGTGTAAAAGGGTTAAAATCCATGTAGGGGGAAAATACACAGAAAAAGGTGAAAATGAGAGGAAGCGGAGGCGCTAAAAGGTGGGACCGGGAGGTGAGGTCACCGCGGTTGGACTGGGTGTATGGAGAAAAGATCTTAGGGGTGTGCCCCCGCAACGAATCTCAACCGTAGATATGAGTTGGGCTGGGGTCAAAAGGGTCAACTGCGGGGGCACCAGGGAGGTACGGACCACCTAGGTTGAGTGCCACTGCAGAGAATCTGAGCCGTCGGATTATAGTCAATCGGACGATTGCGATGAAATCGGAGGTCAGCCATCGCTAGGGCAAAGGGAAAGGGGACAAAGTAAAAAATTGCGATTCGTCGATGCCGATGGGGGCTAAGAGTAGGTGCTGGGGCACGGTCCTGTAGAAGAGTAAGGGGATCGGGAGCCAGGGAAAAAGGGGCTAAGCCAAAGGGGAATCACATCGGCGGGGAAGAGGGAGCGATGTGATGAAATGTGATAGCGCCGATGCGATAGCGTGCTGTTGATGCGATGGATATGCAAAGCGCCGATGCGATGAAATGTTGCGATGTGATTGAAGAATGCTGATGCGATGGAGTAACGCCGATGCGACGGAGTAACGTCGATGCAGTGATGCGCCGATGGGCCGATGGGCGATGCGCTTGGCCATAGAGCGCGGTTTTATGGCAGTCAAGGAGACTAAGGCTAAGCCAAAAGGCGCTTAAAGCCTTAGGCTAAAATGAGTGGAAAAAGGTCGAAAAAGTGAGTTTTTTAGCATTTTTTGAGGTTTCGATAGGTAGAAAAAGGGATTTTAAACCAAAATAAAAGAGATTTTATAAGGTTTAAAGGGTTTTTAGATGAAAAGAGGGGTAAAAGGAAAGGAAAAAGGGGTTTTTCAGAGGAAAATGAAGGATAAATAAAAGGGAAAAATGAATGAAATAAGCTTAGAAAATGATGGAAAATGGCCTAAAAAACAGTCTCTTTTGATATCAGCAGGGTTTCTTGGTGGAGTTTTTGAATGAAACAACAATGAATATTATTGTCTAAGTTTATAAAGCATCAGAAGACTTCAAGAATGAGTAATTTTCTATGAAAATAATCTCTTGAAGGCTCAAGGCCTGTTTTAGCCATCATTTGCTATGACAAAAATTTACTGATGGCTAACAGGGAGAAAGAAATAATGTCAAAAATTATCACTCAATATTTTATTTTCTCTCAAGTGGGAGATCTTTAAGTGTGAGACCAAATCAAAGTAAAATTTTTCCACACCCATGGTATCAGTAACCCATGGTATTGGGCTCATAGTATTGTAATGAAATCTATTTTTATAGGGATGTGAGTAAAAAGAAGCCAGTAAAATGTAATATTTTATTGTTATTGTAATGTGCAAAACCTTTCTTATCCTTTAACATACTAAAATAACACTATTACCGAACTTTAATAATATACATGTAAGGAAACATACATCTAAAATTTTTTAGATTCATTGTACACATGATCAAAAAATATTCTTCCTTTCTCGAATTGGTTTCTTTTTTTTTTTTTAGAGAAAGAAAAACCAAAACTTTTATATTAATAAAAAATTGTTTACATCAACTTACATTCGTTATCAATAATTGTTAAATATTGTTCAAAATATGTGTTATACTTCAAAATATACTAAAACTTATGTGATAATGTCAAACATGTTGAACATAATTACATAACATAAAATCATATTAGCAAGTATCAACTCACACGGATCCAAGAAAACCTATATATTGTAAAAAATAACTCTCCCACTCCTCATTACTGACCCCTCTCAAAATTATTCAAAAAAAAGAATACCATGTTGTAGTCCAATGCCTCTCGTAGAGAGAGTGCCCACTTTCATGTGTCCTTCTCTATAAATGTGTTGAATAGTAATTCTACTGAAAGTATTGATTATATCCTTTTTCATCTTCTTCTAGTATTCCAGAGGAAGGGAGTTTAGAGAATACGATTGTAGTCCAATGCGTCTCTTAGAGAGAGTGTCAACATCCATGTTTCCTTCTCTGTAAATGTGTTGAACAATAATTGATTAGTCGTTCATAAATTTTTCTCAAAATTCAAAGTTACATGATTGGGTTGAAACCAGGATGGTTGTGTAGATCTCGTCTTCATGATTCTGGCACCATTAATGGTTCAAAAAAAATGATTTCGTATGAGGGATATATCACGTTTTGATCGAAATGAAAAATAGGTAAAATTGCGATAGGTTTGACTAGGATGCACAATCAGCAAGGTGGATGCATAGTCAGCAAAAGGAATATTTTGAGGAATATTCCTTCCTTAGAGCCAATCATAGGTTGACAAGTGTCACTTATTTATTGGTCAGTTGTTTGTATTTTTATGTTTTTTGGGCCAATCAGAAGGTGCCACGTGGCTAGCCCTGAGGCCGCCACGTGCCACTTGAACCACATTATAAAATTTTGGGTGAGGTCCCCAGGGCTCGACCCCACGACCTCCCGTGGGCACGCACATGCCTTCACCACCCGAGATACACGAAGTTCTTAACATTCATATGTCACGACTTTGTGTTATGGTTTAAACCATTGGATTATGGGGGTTGGGGACCGCCGATGGTCCCAACCCGCCAGCGGTCCCCACGTATTGTTCACATGGCATACAAACGTAACAAAAAAACTCCAGCCACAAATTTTAAACCTCTGACAGTTCAACATCCCGCCAACAGTTTCAACATGTCACATGGCAATGTTACACCGCGCGGTTAATGTGACGGTTAGCGCTAACCAATATTGTTCAACCCATAGTTTAAAACATCCGACCGAAGTTTAACATGAGTTCCGCCAAATCGCTAATGGTTGTTAACCACGGGGTTTGGCGGACATGTACCCAACAATAAATTTAATGCCACGGTTTATTCGATGGTGGTTTAGGCAAGCATGCCGTTTCTGGCGGGATTTTCTATTTTAGCTCCAGATAAGTTGATTCCTCCACTTTTAGTGGAGTTTTTATAGGTGTAACTGGGTAAAAGAGCAGGAGACTCAATGTTTTTCGCATTCTGAGTGAATGAAGAATCATTTTTGACTAATTGGAGCATTCTGGAGCCATTGGTGCAGAGAAAATAGCCATTATAGGCTTGAAACTACCTGTATTTACAAAATTTTGAGCATAATGAAAGATGGACATGCCAATGGGAGCTGGACCAGCAGATGTAGCCCAAGAGGGGTGAACTGATTCATCATGCCTGTTGTGTAAATTATATGTGGTGACTTAATTCTCTATTTTACATTGCTTTTCAATGTTATTTAAGCTTGTTTTATGCTTCTAATTCACCTAAAATAATCTACAATTCATGGAAAAACATCTCAATCCTTAAGAAAACTAATGAAATGATTATGCACATCTTTATAAAATGAAAAGAAACTTAGCACAAAAAAAATAATACAGTAATTTTAGATCATATTGGTATCATAGCTAGAGTTTATTCTCTAGTATTGTTTAGTGCAAATATTTTTTTAACTGTTTGCAAGTTTTATATGCTTACAAGGCTCAAGCTCAAAAGAGAAGAAGGAAGATTGGTGGGATCAAAAGGGTCTCAAGAAGAGCCAAAGAAAAGGAGAATAAAATTGCCACAATCTCCACCACCTATTTCACCTCCTAAAGAAGCAGAAGCTCCATTAAGCATGCCTCAAGAGGAAGGAGAAATCCATGAAGAAGTTGATCCCAAGGAGGAAGAAAGAGTGTTCAAGAAAGCATTTCTTGACATGAATGAGATGGCTAGAATCCTTTATAAAGAAAGGAATGAGAGACTAGAAGGAGAAGGATCCAAACTTCACAAGGAAGGACATGGATCTTCAGGAGGTCACAATGATGAAGATAAGTCAAATAAGGGAAATGGAGGAAATGGATGCAATGGAGAGCCATCATCCTAATCCTAATCATCATCATCCTCTACTTCTTTAGTACATCAGCCACACAAGTCAAAGAAAATTGATAAAAATCCTTTTTTAAAACTTGATGTTAAGTTTGAATTGCCAATGTTTAATGGTGAAGTCAATGCAGAAAATATTGATAATTGGATTAGGCAATTGGAGGTCTATTTGAGAATCTAGAACCTTCAAGATGTTGATACCAAAATCCAATTAGCTTCATTGAGAATGGAAGGTGCAACACTTGTTTGGTGGGAAGCGAAGACAAAGAAGGAGATCAAGAAACATGGTATTATTATTCTATCATGGTCAAATTTCATTATTACTATAAAACAAAACTTTTATCCATTAGCTCATATGTAGAAATCCATAATGAACTGGCAGAACTTTAGGCAATTGAATGGACAAAATGTGCAAGAATACACCCAATAATTTAAGAGAAGAGCTCTCTTATTATGGGTAGATTTGCATAGCCAAGATACTTTGCTCAAGTACATAAGAGGCTTACATAGCTACCTAAAACTTACTATTCTCATGTTTAACCCCACCAGTCTAGATGAAGTATGTGTTCAGGCCACATATCTAGAAGCTAGAGGGAAGAACATTTCTAAAGAGGGTAGAAATAAACCTTTTAAGGGTAAAAACAAAGAGAATACCTCAAAAGGTAAAAGCAAAAAGAATTCATCTGTTAAGAAAGAGGGAGAAAAAGTGTTTTGTAAAAATTGTTCAAAAGAAGGCCATGATGAAACTCATTGTTGGAAATTACATCATGAAATGAGGCCAAAGAAACCCAATAACAAAGGGAAACAAAAAACTGTTGCTACAACTCAACATGATTTAGGAGATGATTTAGGTGATGAATCTAAGATTACATCCATGGGATTGAAGAAAATGAAGGGAAAATAAATTGAAACTAAGCCCAGTACCAATACATAAAACTGTCACATAAACACTCCAAATGAAGAAGAAAGAATTGAATTGTTTCATGTGAGGGTCATATCCAAGCATACCAAGGTTGACACATTGTTTGACAGTGGGTCAAAAGAAAACTTAATCTTTGAATACTTGGTCAAGAAACTTAACCATGGGACCATACCACATAAAAAATCATATCCATTAGGTTGGATTTGTAAGGATGCAAATTTACAGGTTTCAAAGAAATGTATATTACGGTTTGCAATCACTGAAAATTTTTGTTGACACAGTTGAATTAGATGTGGTTCCTCTTGACATAACATGTATTGTGTTGGGTAGTCCTTAATTGTATGACAGGAAAGAAATATTCCATCACGATGAGAAAAAATATCATTTATTCAAAGATGGCAAGGAGTACATTTTTAGAGCACATCACAAGAAGACAAACATTGCTATGGTAAATGCTGGACAGGTAAAAAGGCTGGTAAATTCAAGTAAGAATTTTGTTCTTCTTATGATTAAGCCTAAAGTTGATGTTAATATTGAATCATTTGAGTCATGTCATCCTAATTTGAAATCAGATTTATATGATGTAGTTAATGCACATCATGAGATGTTTCAGGAGCCAACATGATTGCCTCCAAAAAGAGAGATTCAACATGAGATTCAGTTGCAGCAAAATTTTCCTCTTCCAAACATCCATATGTATTGCATGTTGATAATGGAGAATGCTGAAATAAATAGGAAAATCAAAGACATGTTGGACAAAGGAATCATAAGGCCAAGCACTTTGCCATGCGGTTCACCCATAGTCTTGATACCAAAGAAAGATGTGACTTGGCGCACGTGTGTAGATTTTCAAGATTTGAACAAGATTACAGTAAAGAATCATTACCCACGCCCAAGAATAGATGATTTTCTTGATTAGCTGAAAGAAGAAATTTTTTTCACTAAGTTATATTTACGAAGTGAATATCATCAAGTAAGAATTGTAGAAAGTGATATATGGAAAAATGCATTCAAAACCAAACAAGGACTCTTTGAGTGGTTAGTTATGCCATTTGGTTTGTGTAATGAACCAAAAAATTTCATGCGTGTTATGGATAGTGTTTTGCATCCATTCCTTGATGCCTTTGTGATTGTGTACTTAGATGACATATTGATTTTCAGCAAAACAAGAGAAGAACATGTCTTGCATGTGAATAGAGTGCTTGATATTTTGAAGAAAGAGAAATTGTTTCTTAAGATGTCAAAGTGTGAGTTTGGAAAGACTTATTTGGTCTATTTGGGACCTATTGTAGGAGGAGGAGAGTTGAGAATTTATTCTTCTAAAGTGGAAGCCATTTTGAATTGGCCCACACCCAAAACAGTAACCGAGGTAAGAATTTTCTTAGGTGCAACTCAATATTGGAGAAAGTTTATTGCTAACTTTTCTTCCATCGCAGCTCCTATGAATACAGTGAAAAGTGTGAAGAAAGAATTCCAATGGGGAGGAAAAAAACAGTAAGCTTTCGAAGCTCTAAAATACAAGATCATTTCAGATCCAGTCCTTGCATTACCAAATTTGAGACAACCATTCAAGATACAAACCGATGCTAGTGATTATGCCATGGGCGCAATACTTTTGTAGCATGGTAAGCCTATTAATTTTCATTTTGAAACATTTAATCGTGCTGTGACAAATTATCCTACATATGAAAAATAACTATATGCATTGGTAAAAAGTGTCAAGAAGTTGAAACACTACTTGATGGGTAAAGAGACTATTGTGCATACGGATCACCAACCATTATAGTACTTGCAATCACAAAAAAAATTGCAGCAATCAAGACATTTCAGGTGGATGGGATTTCTTCAACAGTTTCACTTGGTTATAAGGTATAAGAAATTTATTTTCAAGGAAGTTGCTGATATGCTTTCAAGACCAATTATTATGCTTCTACTTTACTAAAAACTGATTCTATTGTACATGAGAGCTACATAGAACAATATGCACATGACATTGATTTTCAAGATGTGTATGCTAGTTTGAGTGAAGGGAATCAAGTTAAAGAAAAATATTATCACATGCATAAAAATATGCTATTTCATTTGGGAAAGTTGTGTATAACACAAGGAGAGAGGCTAAGTGTCATGAGAGAATCTCATTCATCTCTTATTGTTGGACACTTTGGGGTAAGCAGAAAAGTGGTGCATCTACAGAGGTATTGCTATTGGCCTCACATGGTAGATAGTGTGTCACATTTTATAAGAGGTTGTTCTATGTGTGCAACAAGTAAGCCTAGTAATAGGAATCTTGGGTTATACACTCCACTATCGGTACCATCAAGGCCATGGGATAGTGTCTCCATGGACTTTGTTGGAGGTCTACCTATGTCAAGAAGAAAACATGATTATATTTATGTAGTTGTGGATAGATTCAATAAAATGTGTATACTTATGCCATGTAAGAAAACCATTACTGTGAACTTTATTTTCAACATGTTTGAGTTCATTTTGGATTGCCAACTTCTATTGCTAATGTCAGGGATTCTAGATTCATTGGGAATTTTTGGTCAAATCTATGGAGAATGATGGACACAAAGTTGAAAAAGAATAATTCTTTTCATCCGTAAACAGATGGAAAAAATGAGGTGGTGAACAGAACCGTTGTGCATCTATTGAGAGGATATTGCAGCAAAAATCCTAAGTTGTGGGATGAACAACTGCATTACATTCAACACGCTTACAACCGGGAAAAGCACTCTTCTACACAAACATCACCTTTTGAAGTATGCTTTGGGTATTTCCTAAAATCTCCATTAGAATTCATCTTTGGGAAGGATGGTAAAATATATGGCCATAGTGATATTGAAAAGGCTCAAAAGTGCATTGAGAAAATTTAGATTATACATCAACAAGTTCAAGAACAACTTGAGAAAAGTCAAATAAAATACAAAGAGAGGCATGAAAAACATAGAGTTGATTAAAATTTTCAAGAGGGAGATGGGTTATGGTTACACATTAGCAAATAAAGGATGCAAGGGGAAGGTAAAAATCTCAAACCCATTCGATATGGTCCTTTCAAGATCATAAAGCAAGTTGGTAATAATGTATTTCAACTTGACTTGCCTTCTTATATGCAAACATATTCAGTTGTTAATGTTGAAAACTTACGTTTGTATGAGCCACATTTGATCGATGATCAAGGAAGTGATGTTCAACTACCTTCCATTGAAGATTTCTCGCCAGAATTTATGGATGAGCTCAAAGAAGATACAATTCTTGATATAAGGATAAAAGCATTCAAGAGGGGAAATTTTGACTACCTTCGAGTTGGGCTCAAAGGAACTAAACCAAGCAAGGAAAAATGGATGGAGGTTGGAAAGGTGAGGGAGCTGTACCCTCATATACTGAACAAGTAATCAAGTATTTTGGGGTCCAAAAGCTTCCCAATGGGGAGGAGTGATTAGGAGTTCATAAATTTTGCTCAAAATTCAAATCTATAGGATTTGGTTGAAACAGGATGGTTGCGTAGATCTCGTCTTCCTGATTTCGGCATCGCAAACGGTTCGAAAAACCAATGTCGTATGAGGGAGATATCGCGTTCTGATCGAAATGCCAAACAGGTAAAATTGCGACAGGTTTGACTGGGATGCACAATCAATAAGGTGGATGCATAGTCAGAAAAAGGAATATTATAAGGAGTATTCCTTCCTCAGAGCCAACTGCAGGTTTACAAGTGTCACTTCTTTATTGGTTAGTTGGTTGTAAGTTTATGTTTTTTGGGCCAGTCAGGAGGCCCCGTGACCTCCCGTGGGCACGCACAAGTATCCACCACCTGAGCTACATGAATTTCTTAACATTCATATGTCGTGGTTTTGCGTTGTGGTTTAAAACATTGGAGTATGGGGGTTGGGGACTACCGACGGTCCCAACCCACCAGCGGTCCTCGCATATTGTTCACATGGCATATAAATGTAACAAAAAAACTCCAACCACAAATGTTAAACCTTCGACAGTTCAAAATCTTGCCAAAAATTTCAACATGTCACATGGTGATGTTACACCGTGCTATTAATGTGACGGTTAGCGCTAACCAATACTGTTCAACCCACAATTTAAAACATCCTACCAGAGTTTAACATGATTTATGCCCAATCGTCGACGATTGTTAACTGCGGGGTTTGGGGGACATATGCCCAACAATAAATTTAATGCCACGGATTATTCGGTGGTGGTTTAGGCAAGCATGCTATTTCTGGTGGGAGTTGCTATTTTAACTCCAGATAAGTGGTGTCCTCCACTTTTAGTGGATTTTTTCTAGGTGTAACTAGGAAAAAAAGTAGGAGACTCAATTTTTCCCATTCTGAGTGAATGAAGAGTCATTTTTGACTAATTGGAGCATTCTGGAGCCATTAGTGCAGAGAAAATAGCCATTAGAGGCATGTAACTATATTTATTTGCAAAATTTTGAGCATAATGAAATATGGACATGCTATTGGGAGTTGGACTAGCAGATCTAGCTGAGGAGGGGTGAACTGCTTCATCATGCCTGCTGTGTAAATTATATGTGGTGACTTATTTATCTGTTTTACACTGTTGCTCAGTGTTATTTAAATTGGTTTTATGCTTCTAATTCACCTAAAATCATCTACAATTCATGGACAATCATCTCAATCCTTAAGAAAACTAATGAACTAATTATGCACATGTTTATAAACTGAAAAGACACTTAGCACAACAAAACTAATATAGTGATTTCAGATCAATAATTCTCCCAAAATTATTGATTAGCTCATTTTTCCTATTCTTCCAGTATTCCAGAGAAAGGGAGTTTAGAGAAGACAATTCCATAGCCTAGTGAACAATAAATTTTGAGTCCCCAAAGACTATCAAAGCTTCAACCTGCAAATATTTTTCAAAAAAGAGAGTACCCCAAAGTGTTAGAAGTTCAACGCTTGTATTTGAACCATACCCACTATTCCAAGAGATATTATTCTTGAATTTTGTTTTACTGCAACTTGATGTTTTATGTGTCATTAATCCCCCGAAATGGTGTAGTTTTATTTGAGCAAACAATTTAGAATATTTTTCAGAAATTTAGTGTAGCAAAAAAATATTACTTTACATTAATAACATGTTATAATTTAGAAGGTTGATTTTAACAAAATAGCGAGCTTAATTATATATATATAAATTCTATTTACATTATTTATTTTTAGCGAAGGATAACCTTACTATAGAAAATTATAAACGTCTGACCGTGACATTAATCTTTACCTATACTCTTTCCTGAAACATCAATTCCTAATGTACTTTCACACTTTTGTATCAAGTAATTTACATCTACACTTCCACTACTAATTTATCTTTTCACTGTTTTTGGCCTCTCACATATCACAAGTCGCTTTCCTCATATTGTTTCTGGCATCACCTCTCCAAAAGAAACATGTTGATCTGTGTTTGTGAGTAAACTAGAATTTGCACCAAAAGGGTGCAAATACATGTCAATAGAAATGTAGATAAATGTAGTTTGTTTTTAACTTTTTGACTGGATTAAGTATGTTTTTCATTTTTTCAGATCATATATAAATAAACAATACTAGTTAATATGGGGTAGTGATATAATATTAATATACAATTATTTCATTAACGTGTATCATCAGAAGGATGGTGAAGTCATTGAATAGAGTGATCCATTACCCAGTGAAGTTTTGAAGGATCCCAACCATATGTGCTTTCTCTTCCCAACCTCGCAAATCTCGGGCACCCACTTCCCCAGCTCCAGTGGCGCACGCCTCGGTACGTTCGAGAGGCTAAGCCTCTCAGTTTCGAATCCTGTCTATGCCATCACTGAAATTTCCATTAATACCATCCATGACGATCATCAGCGAAGATAAAAGGCAAGAGATGGGATTATATGGAGCTACAAGCTTCTCCACGTCCAGCGTAATCATTATGGTGGGGTTATTACTCAGAAAAATATATGAAATTGAGGCGTCATGTTTTCCAGCATAATCACTAACAACTGGAGCATAGGCCATTTTCCATGAAACACATCAAAGAAGCAGAATAAAAATGCTTCATGATGTTTTAAATGTTCATTATCTGCATAACATAATAAGTGGAATAAAAAGGCTTCATGATATTCTACATGTTATATTTTAAATTCGATCTGAAGAAAACAATTCTACATGTTATATTTCAAATAGAAGAAAACAAGTTATCCTACAAAAACATATAAGATACAATAATAACATTGGAATACTATCTTTTTAGATACATGAGAGAGAGGTTTCCATGGCATGTTTGTCTTAAAATTCGAAACTAAGAGGGAAGCTTTACATGATGATGTAAGCACTCATAAGATTTTTTTTTGGCAAAAGTAATCGATGAGAAATTCCCACCACCTTCATCATAGGCATATGTATTTTCCAATTTCTTTCTATCCAAAATTTTGTTGATTTTATGTAACTCATTTTTTTGTTTTGGTATTTATTTTTATTCCTCATTTTATGACCATCTTGCATCTTCATTATATTTTTCCCATTCTTCTTCGGTCTCAAATTCTCAACAATGGATATGACCCTGCCACCCATATCCATTTTTTGTTAGGTCATCCTCATCATCACTATCTACAATCTCCTGATTATACTCCTGATAACCTGGATAACACTCAAAGTAACTCTCAAAAATGAAGTTTGGATCCTTTTCCTGAGTATAATTCTCTCAAGTATCCTTCTCCCTCCACTGCTGAAGCCTGTGATGTTGGAAATATTTTCATTGATGGCAAAGGAGCACAAAGGAGCAACACCAAAACTATCATTAAGGAAAAGGAGTAGAGAAGTAGTAACAATAAGGGAAAGAAGTAGATCAGGCAATAATGTATTAAGAAAGCGTAAAAGAGAGGCAAGGAGTAGCAATAGACCATTAGCAAAGGAAAAGGAGCAGAGAGGAGAAAATTTAGAATCAAAGGAGCAAAGGCAATAGAGGAATCAAAGAAGCAAAGACAGTAGAGAAGAAGTTAAGGCAGCAAAGGAGAAAAGGTAGCAAAACAGCAAAGGCAGAGTCATGAATGTGCTGGGCAGGGTCGTGAACGTGTTGGGTCAAGTCATGCACATTTAGGTCAAGTCGTAAACGCTAAGAGGGTCAAGTCGTGAACGTGGGGCAAGTCGTGAACATGGGAAAATTCGTGAACGAGTCAAGTATTTTAAGCAACTAGAAAGAAATGAATAGGCACAACCAAAGAAGAAAAGTCGGAAAACTAGAGTAAAGATACAGTGAGGACTGTTGGATCTGGGCATTGATCAACGATAGAGGTTAAATCACATATCACATATCGGCAAGTTTTACATTGATATTATAAGAAATCACAATTTAAATTGTTTAAAGTGCGATGTGAAGCAGATAAGCAAAGGATCAGCTTGGACCATTGGATCAGGGCATTGATCAACGACGGAGGTTAAATCGCATATCTCATATCGACGAGTTTTACATTGATATGATACGAAATCACAAGTTAAATTTTTTAAGTTGCAATGCAAAGCAGATAAAAAAGGAGCAACATGCACCGTTGGATCGGGGCATTGATCAATGACGAAGATTAAATCACTTATCTCACATCGACGATTTTTGTGTTTAGTGCTAAGTTCACACGATAATTTGTTTAAGTTGTAATGTGAAGCAGATCAAAAAAGGAGTAGCGTGGACCGTTGGATCTAGGCATTGATCAAAGACGAAGATTATATCGCATATCGCACATCGACGATTTTTGCATTTAGTGCTAAGACTTCGCACAATAAGTTATTTAATTTGTGACGTGAAGTGCGGGCAACGACAAGATGATGTGGCAGTGACGTGGCAAGCTGACATGGCAGATGACGTGGCCCCGACACCACAGATCGCTGGTAATCTATGATGACATGGCAGGGTGATGTGGCAATGACATGGCAGGGTGACGTGGCATGATGATGTGGATTTGGCCCACATACCACACATCGCATATTGCAAAAGGTAAGAAATACTTGTTATTTCTATAAGCTAAAACTTGTGAAGTGCGATAAATAGGAGTGAATGCGATGGAGCTTTAAAGCTAAAGTATAGAGAATTTAAAGTCTGACGTGGGACCCACTCACATACCGCACATCACAGATCGCATAGGATAAGTTTATTGTTAAATGATAAAAGTTGTGAGTTGCGAGAGGGAGTTCATTGCAATTTTCAAAATTGGAAAATCATAAGTATTGTGAAATTTTTATAATCTAAAAGTTGCTAAGTGCGATAAAGAGGCCCGGATGCGATGTAATTTCAAAGGAAAAATCCAAAGGATTTTAAATTTGTATGCAGAGCCTTTTCTATGTTAAATCACCTTGGAGGTGGAAAAAGGAATTATAGCGTAAAACTTTTGATACACTGAAATGCGATATGAGACCGGATGTGATAAAGTTCAAAGTTAAGATCTGATGTATTTCAAGTCCAGGGCTATGTGGTTTTATGAAGAAAACATTGGAAGCAGAGGACGACTCAGTTTACGAAGAAAGGACTGAATGCAGGCAAAAGACTCAGGTGTATAAAGAAAATTCTGAAAGGGAATAGACTCGGGTAAGACTCGACTCTAAGTGTAGAATAGTGTCATGTAGTTGCAGTTGTGATTTAAAAAGGAAAGGATGAGTGCAAGAGAAAATACTTTGGGCAAGTGACCCGACACTCATGCAGAGGTGTTATGTGGCTGTGACAGTTTGATAACAAAAACTGAACGTGGGCAGAAGGAGACTCTGGTAAGTAACCTGACATAGAGAAAAGGAGCAGAGAAGAGCATAGAAAGCTACAGGTAAGATATGAAATAGGCAGAGGCGGTGTAAAACATAAAGGCATGGGTCAAGTCGGGCTAAGACAGTAATGTTGTATCACAATTGGAAATATAACAAGAGGCAGAGAAGACAAAGGGACAATAGGAAGATAATACAAGATGAACAAAAAGAAAGAAGCTGAAAGGGCTGAATTGAAATATTATTGTAACTGTAAATGTAAATTCATTGATTGTTTTATATTGTTTGTGATGCAAAGGAAAGTCTCCAAGGAAAAGCAAAACTCCAATCTAATACTGAAATGAGTGTATATATTGTTGCAACATCCTGAATATGTTGAGTGAGGAAATGAGTGGGTGGAAGGCAAGAGTCATGCTTGTTCACTTCATATTCCCATATAGAATGCAAACAACCATGAAGTGATCTCTATAAATGATGTTATTGTAATATGCATAATAAGGTTAGAGAGTGGAAGAATGAGAGAGCAGATAGATAAGTTGTGTAGATCCAAAGTTGATATGAAGCAGATTTGAAGGCTGGAAGGGCAACAGTGAAGAAGGAGTAAAACAGAGCTGATATCCAGGTAAATCAACATATGATTTTATTGTAGGGTGAGGAAGTTGGTGCTTCCATATCAAGTTGTATCTTTATATATGTCTAGTGGTAGCTGGTTGAGGTAGGAGCCTCATGTGGGTTATAGCTTGCAGAAAATAGATGGGAGTTGGAGCTTCCTTGCAAGTTGTAGCTTGCAGAATTTGAGGTAGTAGCCTCCTGTAGGTTGGAGTGTACAGAAAACCAGTGGTGAGAGGGAGCTAGAGATTTCCTTTGCATCACAACAATAATAAGATGTGGTTTTATCCCTTATAGGTTTTCACTTATATCTTTTGTCCATGTGCATGATGATTATGTGTTGATGTTTTGTATTTAATCTGCTTAATACTTGATGCTCACATATTAAGATTGTTGTTTCATTATATATTAAGTTGATCATGAAATGAAGGTGTAAATAAGTTTAAAGCAAAGTTTTAAAAGTCCATGAATGTATTAAACTGATTCACCCCCCCTCTCAGTTTAATTAAGGGTTCATCAATTGGTATCAGAGCCAGTTCCTTCTGTATCAGTTTAACAACTGGAAGGAGATCCTAGGTCCCCAAAATGGCTAGCCTAGAAGGATGCTCAACAAATAAAGCCCCATTGTTTACTAGCACAAACTATGCTTTCTGGAAAAAAATAATGGGGACATACTTAATGTCTCTAGGAATAGAAGTGTGGGTTGTTGTGGAAGAAAAATATGCACCAAAGAATATGGACACTGAGGAAGAAGCCAAACAAAATTTCAAAGCTAATGCAAAAGCAATGAATGCACTCTTGAGCGTTCTAAGTGAGTCAAAATTTATCAAAGTAATGTAGAGTAAGACTGCCAAAGAAATTTGGATACTTTAGGAAATATTCATGAGGGAGATACAAAGGTGAAGATGGCCAAACTACAAGCACATAGAACTCAGTTTGAAAACCTAAAAATGAATGAAGATGAAGATATGGATGCATTCTTCTTAAGAGTTGCAGAAGTTGTGAATATAATGATAGGCCTAAGAGAAGAAATTAAAGAAAGTGTTGTAGTACAGAAAATATTGAGATCTCTACCATCCAGGTTTAATCCTAAGGTTTCTGCCATAGAAGAAACAACAAACTGGGAAACCTTAACCAGAAACCAATTACTTATAACCTAACAGCATATGAGATGAGACTTCCTAAAGGGAAGTCAAACACAAGGGAGGCTGCCTTTAAGGCAAACGAGTGCATAGAAGAAAAGGAAGGGACATGCTCATGCTATGATGAAGAAGAAGTCAAATTTGTCATAAGATTGGATAGAGGCACAAGTAAGTATAAAGGTTAACTTCCATTTAAGTGCTTTAATTGTGGAAGAGTGGGGCACTATGCTTCAAAATTTCCTCATAAGAAAATAGAGAATCATTCAAAAGGGAAAGAGAAAATAAATTTCAGCAATAGGCAGAAAGGGAACATATTTAATAGAATAACATTCTATGCTCAACAAGACATCAGTGCATCTGAGAGCTCAGATGAATCCCCCAATGAAGAAGGAACATCGGAATTCATTTTGATGACCAAGGAAGAGCTTGAGAAAGATCTCTTGGAATTTTAAGAAGAAGGTGAGGTAGATCTTGAGGGGGAGTTTGTGAGTGCCCTAAAAGTAATAGATAGACTCAAGCTCTAGACTAGAAAACATAAGGAAATCCTTCTGAAACATGTAAAGGAAGAACCAAACTCTGAAATTTTATCAAGTTGAAAATTGAACTAGTAGAAGCAAGAAAAGCAGAAGACATTATGCTGCAGAAAATAAGAGAGAAAAGTCAGGAATGTGGAAGATTGGAAGAAGAGGTGGTGAGTCTGAGGAAGAAATTGGAAAAGGCTCAAACTGATTTAACAGTGAACATTAAACAGTTAAAAGGTGCTGAACAATTGGACCGAATATTAAATGCACAAAGATCTCCTCTTATAAAGACTGGGATAGGATATGAAGGAGAATCCAACAAGTCGAAGGTAGAGGATAAGAAAGCTATTACATTTGTGAAATCTGTCCCAAAAGAAAACGTTGACTCCCATCAATATGAGAACAAAATTGTGGGAAACCCTTTAAATCCTCATGAGCTATAGAAAAAATCCACTTCAAGAAAAGCCCTGGAAACAAAAGGAGTGAACAACCAAGCAACATTCCAGTACAAATCAAACGGATTCCAAAGACATAATTCTCATATGACCAGATGGCTATATCCCTAAAAAACCTTCTCTGCCAGATACAGATACTACTTCCATGGGTATTGCTTTTGGTGTAAAGGGTTTGGTCATAAAGCCATGGAGTGCAGAGTGTATATACAGAGACTAGAGTATGGAAACTCAAAGGGAATTAAGCACAACGATGGATTAACTCATGTACATAATCCATTCTGAAATACAATCATATGATTTTTCTACCATAAAAATGGGCACAAGTCTAACGAATGTCCTCTAAAAGACTGTGATCCATATCCTCATAAATTTTATGGAGGAAAAATCTACATGCAATGGAAAAAGAAGCTAAATAAATGTGATTTGGTTCTAATTGCTCAAGATCAGAACAATTAATGGTATGTGGATAGGGGGTGCTCAAAACATATGACTGGAGACTAATTCAAGTTTGTAACTTTTGATGAAAATAAATTTAGGAATGTAACATTTGATAATGATAGAGCAGTGAAAATAAAGGGAAAATGGCATAGTCAGCCTGAATAATGGAAGAGGAGAGGCTCAGGATGTATTGTTTGTAGATGGTCTAAAAGCCAACCTGCTAAGTGTTATTCAAATGTGTGATAAAGGCTGTGAGGTCCTTTTCAGAGCCCAAGATTGTGAATTAAGGTCAATCACCATAGGAAATACCTTGGTCAAAGGTGTTCGAATAGAGAGTAATGTTTATATAGTGGAAGAAGAGACTGAGCATGCCACATCAACAAACTTGACAAATCTTGGCAATGGCATAAAAGATTGGGACATGTAAATTTTGACCACATCATCAAACTGAGAAAAAAGAAAGCTGTCAGAGATTTTATTGCAATAAAGAAGCCACCAAATACCATATGTAAGTCCTGCCAATTGGGAAAACAAACTTGCACAATGTTCAAAGCTAAAGACCAACTATCTACAAGTAAGCCTCTTCAGCTTGTACACATGGACCTCTGTGGACCTTCAAGAACAAATGCACCAAGTGGAGAATCGTACTTCATGTTGATAATCGATGATTTTTCAAGATTAACATGGGTGGAATTTATCAGATAAAAATCTGAAGCGTTTGAGAAATTTAAGTTATTCAAGGCACTGGAAAAAAATCAAACTGGATGTAAAATAAAATGCATCACATCAGACAGAGGAGGTGAATTCACAGACGATGATTTTATAGACATGTGCAATGAATGTGGGATAAAGAAACAATTTACGGTTGCAGGTACACCTCAACAAAATGGAGTGGCAGAGAGGAAAAACATGTCAGTACAACAGATTTCCAGAGCCATGATGCAAGAAAGAAACATTCCCCAAAACTACTAGGAAGAAGTAGTACACACAGTTGTTCATATTCTCAAAAAATATCATCTCAGACCAAATTGTGACAAGACTCCATATGTATTATGGCATGGGAAACCGACATCAATCAAGCACTTTAGAGTCTTTGGCAGAAAATGTTTCATAATGAATAATGATGAAAATTGGGGAAGTATGATGCAAGAGCTGATGAAGGAATATTTTTGGGATATGCATCAAAGAGTAAGGGATACATGTGCTACAATAAAATACTGCATAAAATTGTGGAAATAATTGATGTGAGATTCGATGAAGATATACTAGACAGAACCCGAAGAAAAAACTATGCCAATCCTCCAGATGATCATGAAGATGAGAATCAAGGAAATAAAGAACAGAGTAAGACAACAAAAGATACAGAAATAAACTTAAAAGGACCCTCGAAACACACTCAGAAGAACCATCTAGAAGATCAAATCATTGGAGACAAGAGTGCAGGAGTCCAAACTAGAAGAAAGCTAGTTGAACAGACCGAGGAAGTGTACCTAGCCATGCTGTCACAAATAGAACTGAAGAATTTCAAAAAAGCCAACAAAGGCAAAAATTGGGTAAATGTTATGAATGAAGAATTAGAAGAAATTGAGAATAAAAATACCTGGGAGTTAATGCCAATACCTGTTGGGAAAAATTTCATTGGCACAAGGTGGATATTCAAGAATAAGATGAATGAACAAGGTCAGGTAATCAGAAATAAAGCCAGACTTGTATGTAAGGGATACTCTCAAATCGAAGGACTTGAATATGATGAAATTTTTTCCCTTGTAGCAAGAATGGAAGAAATTAGAATGTTTTTGGCTTTTGCATGCTATCATGATTTCAAGGTATATCAAATGGATGTGAAGTCTGAATTCTTAAATGGAGATCTAGGGAAGAATTCTACATGGAACAACCTGAAGGATTTTCCGTAGCAGATAAACATGACTATATCTGTAGATTAAAGAAAGCCTTATATGGTCTCAAACAAGCACCAAAAGCATGGTATTCTAGGTTGGACAAGTAATTTCAAAAACAAGGTTTCAAGAAGGGAGGAGTAGACAACAATATGTATATAAAGGCTGATGAAAATGAACTCTTAATTGTAGTAGTATATGTAGATGACATCATATTTTGTAGCGACAAGGATGAGTTAGTAAAAGGATTTGAAGAAGAGATGAAGTCAAATTTGAGACGTCTATGATTGGAGAGCTTACCTTCTACCTAGGACTTAAAATTCTATAAAAGAACTAAGGCATATTCATTTCACAAGAAAAATACTTAAGAGACATGTTAAAAAGATTCCAAATGGAATACTGCAAACCTGTGTCAACCCCCATGATCACAGGATGCAAGTTATGTGTTGATGATGGATCTGAAAATGTAGATCAAAGAATTTATGGATCTATGATAGGAAGTCTGCTATACATAACTTCCTTTAGACCAGACATTATGTTGGCAGTAGGACTTGTGGCAAGATATCAAGCAGTTCCAAAACAAAATCACTTGCTAGCAATCAAGAGGATATTCAGATACCTGCAAGGAACTGCACATTATGGCCTATGGTATCCGAAAGGCAAAGACTTCACATTAACAACATATACAGATGCAGTTTGGACCAGCTGTGTGGATGACGGGAAAATCACAAGTGGAGGTGCATTTTATTTGGGAGAAAGTCTAGTGGCATGGTTAAGCAAGAAGCGAACATTTGTCTCTCTATCTACAGTAGAAGAGGAATACATAGCAACAAAATCTTGTTGCACACAAGTAATGTGGATGAAACAAACTCTCCAAGACATGAAGGTAAGCATCACTGAACACATTTCTATCAAATGTGATAATACAAGTGCAATAAGTATATAAAAAAATCCAATACTTCATTCGAAAACCAAGCACATCCCAATAAAGTAACACTTCCTCAGAGAACAAGTATCAGAGAAAAAAGTAAAGATGGAGTATGTACCAACAAAGGAACAAACATCATATATATTCACAAAACCTCTCGCTAGAGAACCATTCAAATATCTAAGAGACAAACTAGGGGTAGTGTTTGCTTATGATACTCTCTGATATGATCAGAAAAAAAAATCTAGAGAACCATTCAGATATCTAAGAGACAAACTAGGGGCAGTTTCTGCAGATGAAACTCTCTGATATGATAAAAAAAAAATATGACGATGGAAATACACCAGCAAAGGCTTCAATATAAGGAACCGAAATAGTGCAGTATACAAGTCAATATCAGACAAGAAGCATCATTCCAGGAGGAGAGCAGCCCATAAAAGTTGTCAGAAAAGAGCTAGAGCTATGGAGCTGATAAAGATCTACAGAGGATCATTACACTATATGTATTTATGCAAAGTGTTAATAATGAAACAAAATGTTCTTAAGGAGGATGAATATGAGAAATGGTTATCATGATTATATCATGTCATCATTCATCAATTGGTATTTGGAGAAAGCAACCTGCCTTTCAGTAGAATACAAAGTGTTATTAGTGGAGCAGTGGTATGGTAAAGGTCCTCAAGATTGGAGTATTATGACAGAAGTACATCAAACGTCTGGCACATATCACCTCTATCAAGCAATAAGGGACATAAGTACAGAACATTCAATGGTGACATGCCTTCCATTCATGCAATCTCAATAATTTTCAAATTTTTCTCCCAAAAACTCTTAAAAATTCAGAAGAAGAAGGCATATACACAACTCAGAGAGAAGTAATGCAAAGATGGAAACTACACTGGGAAATGTGCAACCCTTTTCCATTAATTTCGAAGGGGGAGGAAAAACAAGAAAAAGAAGAAAGGCTCTTCTGAAAAGAAAGCAGAGGAAGAAAGACACCTCTCAGAATGAAAGGGGGAGGAAGTCTTGGAGGAAGTGTTGCCATCAATTCCAAAGGGAGAGACTATTGGAAATATTGTCATTGATGGAAAAGGAGCACAAAGGAGCAACACCAAAACTATTATTAAGGCAAAGGAGTAGAGAAGCAACAACAAGAAGGCAAAGAAGAAGATCAAGCAATAATGCAGTAAGAAATCATAAAAGAGAGGCAAGGAGCAGTAGTAGACCATCAGAAAAGGAAAAGGAGCAGAGAGGAGAAACTTTAGAATTAAAGGAGCAAAGGAAGAAAAGGGAACAAAGAAGAAAAGGCATTAGAGAAGCAGTTAAGCCAGAAAAGGAGCAAAGGTAGAAAAACAACAAAGGCAGAGTCATGAATGTGCTGGGCAGGGTCGTGAACGTGTTGGGTCAAGTCGTGCACTTTTAGGTCGAGTCGTAAATGATAAGTGGGTCAAGTCGTGAACGCGGTGCAAGTCGTGGCCATCGACAAAGTCGTGAATGAGTCAAGTATTCTACGAACAACTAGAAATAAATGAACGAGCACAACCAAAGAAGCAAAGTTGGAAAACCAGAGTAAAGATATAGCGAGGACCATTGGATCTAAACATTGATAAAAAATCAATATTAAATCGCATATCACATATCGGCAAGTTTTAAATTGATATGATAAGAAATCGCAAGTTAAACTATTTAAAGTGCGATGCGAAGCAGATAGGAAAAGGAGTACCGTGAATCGTTGGATTAGGGCATTGATCAATGATGGAGGTTAAATTACATATCACATATCGACGAGTTTTACATTGATATTATAAGAAATTGCAAGTTAAAATTTTTGAGTTGTGATGCGAAGCAGATCAGCAAAAGAGTAGCTTGGACTGTTGGATCTGGGCATTGATCAATGATGGAGATTAAATCGCATATCGCACATCGATGATTTTTGTGTTTAGTGCTAAGACTTTGCACAATAAGTTGTTTAAGTTGTGATGCGAAGAAGATCAGCAAAGGAGTAGCGTGGACCATTGGATCTGGGCACTGAGCAATGTCAGATATTAAATCACATAACACACATCGACGATTGTTGTGTTTAGTGCGAAGACTTCGCACGATAAGTTATTTAAGTTGCGATGTGAAGTGCGGGTGACGAAAAGATGACGTGGCAGTGACGTGGATATGACATGGTAGTGACATGTCAAGATGACGTTGCCTCGACCCCACAGATTGCAGGTAATTTATGATGATGTGGCAAGGTGATGTGGGGGTGACATGGCAGGGCAACATGGCATGATGACGTGGAGATGACATGGATCTGGCCCACATACCACACATCGCATATCACAAAAGGTAAGAGATACTTGTTATTGCTATAAGCTAAAACTTTTGAAGTGCGATAAAGAGGAGCGGACGTGATGGAGCTTCAAAGCTAAAGTCTAGAGAATGTAAAATCCAGCGTGGGACCCACTCGCATACCGCACATCATAGATCGCATAGGATAAGTTTATTGTTAAACTATAAAAGTTACGCGTTGTGACGGGGAGTTTGCTGCGATTTGCGAAATCGCAAAATCGCAAGTGTTGCGAAATTGCTATAATATAAAAGTTGCAAAGTGTGATAAAGAGGCCCGGATGTGATGTAATTTCAAAGGAAAAATCCAAAGGATTTCAAATCCGTATGAAGAGCCTTTTCTGTGTTAAATCGCATCGGAGGTGAAAAAGGGAATTATAACATAAAACCTTTGATATGCCAAAATGCGATATGAGATCAAACGTGATAAAGTTCGAAGTCAAGAAATAATTTATTTCAAGTCCAGGGCTATGTGGTTTTATGAAGAAAAATTTGGGAGCAAATGACGACTCGGTTTATGAAGAAAGGACTGAATGCAGACAAAAGACTCAAGTGTATAAAGAAAATTTTGAAAGGGAATAGACTCGGGTAAGACCCGATTCTAAGTGTAGAACATTTTCATGTAGTTATGGCTGTGAGTTAAAAAGGAAAGGCTGAACGCAAGAGAAAATACTTAGGGCAAGTGACCCGACACTCGTGCAAAGGTGTTATGCGGCTGTGACAGTTTGATAACAAAGATTGAACGTGGGTAGAAGGAGACTCGGGTAAGTAACCCGACACAGAGAAAAGGATCAGAGAAGAGCATAGAATGCTTTAGGTAAGATATGCAATAGGAAGAGGCGGTGTAAAACATAAAGTCATGGGTCAAATCGGGCTAAGACAGTAACGTTGCAGCATAGTTGGAAATATAACAGCATGCAGAGAAGACAAAGGGACAACAGGCAGAGAAGACAAGATGAACAGAAAGGCAAGAAACTGAAAGCACTGAATTGAAATATTATTGTAACTGTAAGTGTAAATTCATTGATTATTTTATATTTTTTGTGATGAAAAGCAAGTATCAAAGGAAAATCAAAACTCCAATATAATACTGAAACGAGTGTATATATTATTGTAACATACTGAATATGCTGAGTGAGGAAATGAGTGGGTGGAAGGCAAGAGTCATGCCTGTTCACTTGATTTTTCCATATAGAATGAAAACATCCAAGAAGTGATATCTATAAATTATGTTATTGTAATATGCATAGTAAGGTTAGAGAGTGGAAGAATGAGAGAGAGCATCTGGATTTTATTAAAGGTTTGATGTCTGGACATGTTTCTAAGGTTTATTGGCGCCTGTTTCTCCACCGTTGATCGCGTGGGCCGATCTCATCCGACGGCCCACGTTTGTCCCGAACCCCAAACATGATTTTCGACCATTTTTGTCCAAAACAAGGGTTTTAAACCATTTCTATGTTTTCACTTTGACTTTTCGCCTCCGCTCCCGACCGTCGATCTCAGCGCGATCAACGGCTCCAATTTAATTCCTCCCCAGTTTCCTTTTGACCCCTTCTAATCAATCTCGACCATTGGATGATGCCATCCAACGGCCACGCCCTCTCCACGCGCCTTCTGAAGCAGTAAACCTATACATGCAGGATTTTATAACATTTTTCGTATTCTGCAGGGTTCCAGTGGTTTTTTCCGCTATGTCTGAAGAAAATTCAAAGGCAGAGGGTGACGATCCTCCCGCCTTAGATTCATCAAAGGGAATCACTTGCAAGTTTCAAATCCACGTTTTGTCAATGATTCATGAGGCATTGATGCCACACGACCCCTGCGCAGCCCTGCACACCAACAAACACAGTGAATTAGGCACAAATCAAAGAGTATCAGTGTCGAAGAAAAAAATGTACCAGGAAAAAATATTGAACACAGATCTGTGGGGATTACATCTAAGATGGTTTATCAAAAGCCTAATTCCTGATTACAACATAGATAAAAGAAAAATCATAAAGTTTCATCAGGCAGAAAGTCTCCACCGCCACAACTGAGGCAAATTGATTCCTCCCAGCTACCTCAAAGACACTTGTGCCTCAAAGCATTCATATCGGAAGGGAAAAGTTATTGATCAGGATCAAATATTTGTCTCAAGCATAGCCAGAGAGTAAAATTTGCAAACAAACTTAATGACAAAACATCAGCAGAGTTACTTTGACATCACATAGAACCTCAAAAGTCAGGAAGAGCTCCCACCGAGCTTAAATCTTAAATGTAAATTATTTAATACAGAGGACACCTATGTAAGCTTCTTCATCAAGCCCCCCCAAAGGCCGGGAAGCCATTTAAGTCTGTATTAATTATCTTTGGAGATCTTTTATTAGATCTCACCTCCTCATTCTTCTATAAATACTATTGGAGAAGATGAGAGAGGGGTTGGTTGATCACTAGTTGTAATACTGAAACTCTATGAAATAATACATAGTCTGTTGAAGTTGAAGAAGAAATTGAGGTCTTGGAAGCCCTGATGATGTTGTTGCATGCTTGTTACTGAGAATGCTCTATCATTGGATCCATGAGCTTGGCTTTTGGTGAAGTATTCTAAATTGTTTAATGTTTTCTGTTGTTCTCATTCTGTTCCATAATTTCTTACTATAGTAGGTTGAAAGTTTTAGGCTAAGAAATGACTCCTAGAAGCACATTAGACCTGTTCATCCTTCACTGTTTCATGTTTTCTTCTGCTGAAGTAATTTAGAGTCTTTAATATCTCTCTTTAGTCTTCATGCTTGTTTATTTCCTTAATAGTTCGAATAGTTGGTTTCAGCATGATTTATGGTTCTCCCTGCTTGTCTGCTGCCACTTAAAAACTGTTATTGAAGTCTCCCTTTGAAGTTTTTTGTTTATAGTGAGTCAAGGAGGTTTGTTCTGATCTTGCCCTTTGTCCTTGCATAAAAATTTGTCTTAAAGGTCGTTATAATTGTGATCATAGATGTATTTAGGTGTTCCCTCTTCTATGGCTACAATTATCAGTGAATATTTTATGTTTTCTAAATCATTTGAAATAAAATCTTTGAGGAAATAGGGTGTTCCCCGAATCTTAGATTTCATTTTAAAAGTTTTTTTGAAATCCTTGTTTAATTAAAGGTGTGATTTATAGAATTCATGGTTAGCCCTGTCTATCAAAAATCTCTTTATTGTTCAAGTTATGTTTTCAAATTCCCTTTGTTGAAAATTAAACTTCTCTTTCCAAATCAATGATGTCCATCTCATTCCAAAAACCAAAGGATCCTGTGGCCAAGTTAGATTTTCCTTTTGATATCCCATATCCATTTATAAGTTTTTCATGACCTCTTTTTGACTCCATTTCCCAATGAAGCTACTACTACCTCTTTCTACCTAGCTTTCCTAGATCTTTCATATTCTGCTGTATAAATTCAACCAATCAAACAAACAAACACCTACACTTAATAACTAGTCTAAAACCAATACTCTAAGCACATAAGATAAATCTTTGCAAACAAAAATATGAGAGATCCCTCTCTGAGAACGGGTGGACTAGATCCTGTAACTCTAAAGATTGGTTCTGATGTTGCCTTGTCTTTTGATTTTCCAAACTATCAAAACACGGGACACCAACATAATGGCGATCACAGTGGGACATTGAGTAAAATATTAAAAAAAAAACACTCACTGTCCAGTATAACATAAGTAACCTTCTTCAAGCACTACCAAACATAGTGGTAATCATGATAGGACTTTTTGAATCAGTGACAAACTAAGTAACCCTTAGGGTTCTCATAAAACCTTATCAAACCTTGAAGGAATCAGTTACCAAGCCATAAGAGTAAACTATGTATGTTTAAACACCTTAGCTAAGTGTTAAATCACATTTAGGACACTCTCATAACCTATAAGACCAGAATAACTCAGAAAAACCCAAAAAAATTTCAGTTTGGCTTCACAATAAGCATGGTGGTGGAACCATCCAATATTTTATCTTCATAAAAGCTAAAAAGTTTCCACTTGGTGACTCCACTAGCCCCAGTAGGCCTATTACTCATCTAGGTCTCCAGGTCTCTTTAGGACTGTGTTAACCAGCCTTGAATAAGTTTAGGAGCCTAGTCCCATACTAGATAAGACATCGTGAGAGGTAAAATTCCCAAAAACAGTCCCTAAAACCTCAACCTCTCTCATTTTTGAAAAACAGTTTGGCTTCACATAGGATCAACACTAGATCCCATCCAAACCCAAATCCTCCTTTAATTGTTGACAATCCTGAGAGAATTCTGTGGAAAAATTCTAACTCTGGAAAATCAACTGCTAATAGGAGCCTCTTAAGAACAAATTCTGTCCCTAAAAACCTTGTTGACTTAGAGGATTCACACTTTGATTTATATCATACAAAGAACATCTTTAGAACTAGATCTCAAGGTGATCTTAACTTTGCATATTTGCAACTGAGCTTTAGTAGAGAAGCTTCACCTTCCACTCCTCCTGATTCCCAACTTCTTCATCACTTTAGCATTTTCCATAAAAAATTTGCTCAAAATCAGTTTGTTGGCCCAAGTGTTTCTTCCACTCCAATCTATACTACCACTGTGCAAAACACTCATGTTCAACCCAATTTTACTCTTGTAAATCCACCTCTTGTAAATCCACCCTTATTTCCAGCCATGGCAACATGGTATGCCCCATTAGTGTTACCACAACCTCTACTTCCCTTACCAAATTATTACCAATCCAAAATCCCTCACTTCACTGGAAAAGAGTCTACAACAACCCAACATCATGTATATAGGATGAAAGATGCATTCGATTACATGGAGATAGAAGAAGAAACCGTGAAGATGAGGATCTTCGCCCAGAGTTTAGGAGGAGATGTGAAGAAATGGTTTAAAAATTTACCGCCTAACAGTATAAACAATCTCCCTGCCTTGCATCAAACATTCATCAACAAATGGGAACTCAAAAAGAACCCTCTCCAAATACTAGCATAGTATAGCAGCCTCAAGAGAAATCAAGGGGAGAGTGTTCATGATTACTCTACTAGGTTCAAGAGTGTTTACAATGCTCTTCCACCTCACATGAAACCTCCTCAAGGCATGGCCTTGGTAAGGTATCCCGAAGGCCTTGATGCTGAAATGACTTATCAGTTAAGGGGGAGGGATTAATTAACCTTATAGAAGAGAAAACAATCAAGACAAATAGAAGGAAAATGACCAACAGATTAGACCTCCCTTCCAGCAAAACTATGTAGATCAATATGAAGAAGATAGGGAGTTGGATAGGTTGGGAGAATCTCATGTAAACTTGATTGGATCAGACAGTGGGGATGATGTTTTCTTCACTGAGGAAGAACAAGGTTTTTTCCCTTATGATCAAAGTACAAACACCTATGAAGATTCTGATGACTATATATTGGATTTTGAAAATGCAATCATGGAGGTGCATAAACAATACGATCTCAGGAGCAAGGGGAACATAGATAATTCAAAGGATAAGAACACTAATACTACTATCAAGAAAAACACAGAAACTCAGCCCAAAATGACAACAGAAAAAACCAACATTTTGACCAAGAAACTAGACATTAACAAAGACAAAAGTGTCCAACCAAATGTTGAATAGAGTACCCCTAGCACTTCAGCTAGCGATCCTGATAAAAATTTCCCAATTACCAATCCAAACAAGGTTCAGCAAATCAAAATTGCTGAAAGGAATTCAATTGAAAAGACAGATGTAAATATCAACAAGTCAATTATTCCTTTCAGCCTTGAGGGAGAGATTGCTAAGATAAAAATTACCATTCCCCTAGCTGAACTAGTAACCCAAGAAGTATACAAGAACCAAGTTTTGAAAGCTTTGAACTTAGGAGGTGATACTAACACCTTGAACTTGAAAGATGACAAACCTGAGTTGTTGTTTGGTCCAGAAGTTGAAGGAAAATACCAAGAAGGGGTTGTCCCTCCCTTCTATGTTAGCTTGAACATTCACGAGAAAATTATACACAATGCCATGTTAGATTCGAGAGCTTCACACAATCTAATGCCCAAGGTAGTAATGGAAAGCTTAGGCTTAGAAATTACTAAACCACACAAAGACTTGTATTCCTTTGACTCAAGTAGAGTCAAATGTTTGGGTTTAATCAAAGATTTATGTGTTAATCTAGCTCAAATCCCTGCTAAGAGTCTAGTAATGGACATAGTGGTAGCTGACATTCCCCCTAAGTATGGCATGCTCTTATCTAGATCTTGGGGAGCCAAAATTCAGGGAAGCCTTCAAATGGACATGTCTTATCCCACCATCCTTGTTTTTAACCAAAACAAAAGATTATACAGGGAATCTCACATGAATTACATGGTGAGCAACATAGACAAACCAAAAAACTCTCCAATATATTCTATTCAATCGAGTTTAGATTCCTTTATCTTATATAACGAAGATGAAATCACCCAACAAGATAAGGAAAACATAGACCCAATCATTTCACCAGAACAATCAAATCTTCCCTCGAATCAAATTCAAAACATTGACAATCAACAACAACAAGAAAATTAAAATGATTCAAATATACTTTGGATAATAAACTTTGATGGATCCGGTAATAAAAAAAGTGCAGGGGCAGGTGTTTGGATTCAAAATACGAATCAAAGTTTTTCATATAAATTAGATTTCCCGTGCACTAACAATATTGATGAGTATGAAGCACTTCTCCTAGGCTTACAATTACTTAAACAATTATAAGCCCAGAGGATATCAATCTTAGGAGATTCTGAACTTATCATAAGACAAATCAAAGGAGAATACTCAGTTATAAATCCAAGGTTTAAGGAATATCGGAACGCTGCCCTTGATTTATTGAAAACCTTTGAAAAATATGAACTTATTTTCATCCCTAGAGCACTAAATCATCTAGCAAATGAACTTGCTTTCAATGCCAGTAACTGTCAAGTACTTGAGATAAATGAACAGCTTAGCGTGAAGGTAAAACACAGGCCTGCTGTGCCCGATAACAAAGATCACTGGAAAGTGTTTGACTCTGACAAGCACATAGATGATTTCTTAAAATCAGAAAATGATTTCGACATACCAATAGCAGAATCCAACCAAAAATAAAATTGTTTGGATATTGAACAAATCCCAGAAGTTGAAATGACATATTCTGCTGATATAAATAATTATGAGAATCCTTTTGAAGCAGAGATAATTGAAAATGCAGACCAATAAGACTTGGAAGTTTTACAATGTAAGAACAATTCAATTCCAAGAGGTCTCTCACCTCTGGAACACCTATTCGACTTAAACGATATAGCCAGAGAACCAAAAATGGATCCTGTGGAAACGAATGTAGAAGAGCATAACATAGGCAGTCTAGCAGAACCCAAGATGATCAAACTGTCCAGCACTCTCCCAGCTCACATAAAATTGCAATACATAGAGTTGTTCAAAGAGTTTAAAGATGTTTTTGCTTGGGGATACAAAGACCTGAAATCATATGATACCAGCATCATCCAGCACAAGATTCCCCTGAAGGAAAATCAAAAGCCTTTTAAACAAAAACTAAGAAGAATAAATCCTCTCTTACTATCTTTAGTTAAGGCAGATATTGAAAAGATGCATGATGTTGGGATCATAGTACCCATTAGATTTTCAGAGTGGGTATCAAACTTAGTTTCTGTTAGAAAAATGACTGGAGAAATCAGGCTCTGTATCGACTTCAGAAATTTAAATAGAGCCTCTCTAAAAGACAACTACCCCTTGCCCAAGATGGACCATATAATTCAAAGGGTGGTTGGGTCAAAGAGGATATCACTCTTAGATGGGTTCTCGGGTTACAACCAAGTTTTAGTGCTCCCAAGTGATCAAATCAAAACTGCTTTTACTACACCTTGGGGCACCTTTATGTATGTCAAAATGCCTTTCCGATTAATGAATGCAGGGGCCACCTTCCAAAGGGCCATGGACATAGTCTTTTCTGAAGATATTGGCTATTTCATAATCATTTACCTTGATGACATAACTGTTTTCTAAAAAAATGATGAGGAAGATTTGGTTCACCTGAGGAAAGTTTTTGAGAAGTGTAGGAAATTTGGCTTGTCATTGAATCCCATGAAGCCACTCTTTGGTCTCCAAGAAGGTAAACTTCTTGGCCATATCATTTCAGAAGAAGGAATCATAATAGACCCTACAAGGATAGATGTCATATTGCAGATCAGCCATATAAGAAGCCTCAAAGAATTACAATCTTTCATTGGAAAGATTAATTTTTTGAGAAGGTTTATCCCCAACCTTGCTGAGTTATTAAAAAAAATTATGAACATGCTTAAGAAAGATGTAGGTGTAAAATGGACTTTACCAGCTAAACAATCGTTCAAACTGGTCAAACATGCTCTTACTCAAGCACCAGTCCTGAGTAGTCTAGATTTCACTAAAGACTTTTATATCTTTTCTTTCGCATCTGAGCATACAATAGCTGCAGTTTTAATTCAAAAGAATGACATGGGGCAAGAACAACCAATATCCTTCTTTAGTAGGGCCTTAAGAGATGTTCCTCTCAAATATAACATCATGGAGAAGAAAGCCTTAGCATTAGTGAAAGCTTTAAAGGACTTTAGGGTCTATATTTTACACTCTCACATAATTGCTTTTGTTCCACATTCTGTTGTCAAGGAAATTCTAAGTCAGGAACCTGATGGTAAAAGGGGCAAATGGATTGCAACTATTCTTGAGTATGACTTAGAAATCAGGCCCACAAAACTAGGTAAAGGGCAAGGATTAGCAAAACTTATGGTTGAGTCTAACTTCCAAGCACTAGACATGAATATGGTAGATGTGTTGGAAGAAATAGAAGAGTCTACTACTCCTTTCATTGAAGAAGCATTTCTGAATTCTCCTTGGTATGCTAACATTATTTATGTTCTTTTATATTTGAATGCCCCTCCTTATTTGTCTAAAACCAAGGCCAGATTTTTGAAACAAAAAGATTTAAGTTTTTGCATCTTAGACGGGGTATTAAATTGGAAAAATGCTATTGGAATTTTTCTTAAATGTTTACTTGAAGATGACGCAGGGAAAATCATGCATGAATTGCATGATGGAGAATGTGGAGGACACCTCTACTGGAAGGCCACAACAAACAAAATTCTTAGATCCAGTTACTATTGGCCTACCCTTTTCCCAGACACTCAAAAGTTGGTCATGTCTTGCCATAAGTGTCAAATTTTTGATGGAAAAAGAAAACTTCTTCCCTTACCCTTACATCCTATCAGAGTTGAGGCACCTTTTCAACAATGGGGTCTAGACTTCATTGGAGAAATCCACCCATCCTCCTCAGATCAACATAAGTGGATCCTCACGGCCACTGACTTCTTTACCAAGTGGATAGAAGCTATACCTTCCAGGAATGCTAATGACTCTGTCATTATCAAGTTTCTTGAAACCAATATCCTATCCAGATTTGGTTGTCCCAGAAAAATCATAACAGACAATGCTGCCGATTTTAAGTCTAAGAAGATGGTTGATTTCTGTTACAAATACCACATAACCTTGGGCCATTCCACTACTTACTAACCCCAAGGAAATGGATTAGCTGAATCTTCTAACAAGAGTCTCATCAATATCATCAAAAAACTGTTGGAAAAGAATAAAAAATCATGGCACAGTAAGCTGGTTCATGCCTTATGGGCTAATAGATTAACTACAAAGAAATCAATAAATATGTCCCCCTATCAACTAGTCTATGGAATGGACGCAGTTTTTCCCACCTCATTAGGAGTTCCAGTCATGAAACTCCTTCAAGAAGTGCAGATTGAAGAGAATGATATGCAGAGAAGAATCAACCAAACAATCCATTTACAACAGACCAGAGAGGAAGTCTATGAAAGAACACAGTTAGTCCAAGAAAATATGAAGAAGCTATTTGATAAGAGGACTAAGGCAAACGATTTCCAACTTAGAAATGTTGTTCTTAAATGGGATTCAAGAAGAGAAGAGAAGGGAAAACATGGCAAGTTTGAGAACTTGTGGAAAGGGCCATATATTATCCATACTGAGAGGGGTCACAATGCATTTTTTCTAAAAGAATTGAATGGAGAGGATCTGTATGGAGGTCCTGTAAATGGCAGAATGCTAAAGCGTTACTTCTTCCATGAATCATGAGTTTCAATAATTTTATTTTTTCATTGTAAATATCATATTCTGAACATTGCATTCAAAGTTATAAAAAGTAAAAAATACAAAAACAAATAAAAGAAAGAAAAGAGGGCAGACTGTGAAAACAAGAAAGGTATAGCCCCATACCAAAAAAGAGAAACAAATCTGAAAGTGTGCAAGCTCAAATGCCACTCCTAAAGAACACACTTCTAGTTAGTCAAACGGCCTAATATTGACTAATTAGTTTTAAATTTTCTGCTGATAGGATATTGAATTCGATCTGCCAAACTGTTTAATCTTGGCTTATCAGTAGATAGATTAGGATAGAAATTAAAGGTTCAAACATGCTCAAAATCTGAACCTGAGTTTCCAAGAAAGAGAGATGACTCAAATATATTTATTTTTTGAGTCAAACAGATGTAAAACTGGTTCTAATTAGCTCAAAATCTGAACCAGATTATGAAGAAACAACTTACACAATAGTAAAAACAGAGCTGTTAAAAGGATGAAGGAAGTGCTTTAAAGATTCAGATCCTAAACCTTCCATTTTGTTTTAATTTTTCTGCAAAATAATATCTATGTGCAGCTTGTTTTTATGCCATAGATCACAGCAAGCCACATAGCTTAATATTGACTTGACTGTTTTTAAATTTCTGTTGTAGAAAATAGTGAATAAAATCTATTAGAAAGTTTAATCCCAACAGATGGTAGATTAGGTAGAGAATCATATGGAATCAACTGTTTAATCTGAGTCCATGGAGAAATGAGAAGTAGAATTAGATTAGTTTCTTGCTTTCAAAAGAATAAAATTTTGTAAGAGAGTTTGCCAATCCAAGTGCACTCTAATGAAGAAAAAATGTTAGATCAGTAGGATTGGGTAGGTAGAAAGTTTGAGTTGATGAAAGATCCATTGTTTTTCATGGCTGCTAACATGTTGTAGAGCAAAGAAGATCATTCAATCAAAGAAAGGCAACCCAATGGATAAGGCATTGATCAACCTCCCAGAGAATGCAAGTCTGAAGTTCTTGATGCCTTCAAGAAGGCACCATCCCCAAGTGGAGCCACTATTAGCCACCTATAAAATTTGTTATAACAAAAGGTGGCTAAAACTTTTGGAGCCTTCAAGCAACAAATTTTATTGCTAAAAAGTGTGGTCTCTTGAAGACTCTTGAAGGCCTCATGCCTCTGTCCAAATCTTCACTTCTATTCCCTTTTTTATACTCAGAATTTCTGTTGTTTCCATAAGTGAAAATACTGCTGCAAAATCATAATTTTTCCCCTTCCTCCACTCAAAACTAACCTTCATTTTGCTCCCCTTTTTCTCCATAAAACTCCTCTACTTTCATGTTTCCTGTTCTTCCATTCATGAAAATCATTTTTACAAGGTTAAGAACTCACTTTTTAACCTTACCGAAACCTTCAAACTCCTTTGAAAATCATTGAAAATCTCTAAAAATCACATTTTTATATATTATGGACTTAAGCCCCTTGGGCTAAGTCTTTAACCCTTCCCCTCCATATGCCCTAGTGCTGGAACTAGGCGCTAAGCCCCTTGGGCACTTATCGCGTCGGAGGAAAACAATGCACAAGTATTTTGCCTCACCAAGTTTTTCGATACCAATTAGCCCTCCATTCTAAAATCCCTGGTCATATGGTTTTCCATATAACCCATGGCCCCGCAGATAGGTGCCAAACCGTATTGAAAATCAATATTTCGCCCCCAAAGTATAAACCTCTGTTTATATAAATTTGTCGGTTTTTTTTTTATTTCCTAAAGTTTCCGCCAGTGCAAAGTTCTAGTCACTCTCCACCGTCGATCTGATTCGCAGATCGACGGCGCGCAATATCATGCCCCGGTGGTCCCCGCCAACCACTCACCATTGCAAAACCAAGCGGAATTCATCGCATCGCTTTTAAGAGGGAGGCGATTTTTTCTGTTTTGCAGCGATTCCATTCACCGAAAGACACGTGGCACCGAGAAAATTTGAAAAACCGCCATCATCGCGCATTAAAGGTCGGATGTGGAGTCAGCGCGATATTGATGCGCGCCATCCGATCTAACGCCACTCATCGGATGGTGATCGCACTCTGAAGAAGCCCGTGCAATAACCAAGGTACAACGTGGTATTAAAAACATCTCCGCCGTCGATTTGATCTGTAGATTGATGGCCCAAAAGCAGTCGCCCCAGTCCCCTCGTCCACAGTGGCAGTCGGTGGTCCCCAGTGCCACATCAGCATCCATGTGGCAAGTTTTAATTGGGGTGGATCTTCATTTTTTCCCCACAAAGTCAGAAAATCCGGACTCGGGGGTTTTATTCATTTGGATTTTACTAAAGGTTTGATGTCTGGGCATGTTTCTAAGGTTTATTGGCGCCTTTTTCTCCACCGTTGATCACGTGGGCCAATGTCATCCGACGGAGCACATTTGTACCAAACCCCGAACATGATTTTCGACCATTTTTGTCCAAAACAAAGGTTTTAAACCATTTCTCTTTTTTCACTTTGACTTTTCACCTTCGCTCTCGACCGTCGATCTCAGCGCGATCGACGGCTCCAATTTAATTCCTCCCCAGTTTCCTTTTGAGCCCTTCTAATAAATCTCGACCGTTGGATGATGCCATCCAACGGCCATGCCCTCTCCGCGTGCCTTCTGAAGCAGTAAACCTATACATGTAGGATTTTATAATATTGTTTGTATTTTGCAGGGTTCCAGTGGTTTTTTCCGCTATGTCTGAAGAAAATTAAAAGGCAGAGGGTGACGATCCTCCCGCCTTTGATTCATCAAAGGGAATCACTTGTAGGTTTCAAATCCACGTTTTGTCAATGATTCATGAGGCATTGATGCCACACGACCCCTGTGCATCCCTGCACACCAACAAACACAGTGAATTAGGCACAAATCAAAGAGTATCAGTGTCGAAGACAAAAATGT
Source organism: Pinus albicaulis (assembly GCA_034641835.2). NCBI lineage: Eukaryota > Viridiplantae > Streptophyta > Pinopsida > Pinales > Pinaceae > Pinus > Pinus albicaulis. The sequence goes on from JAXQQM020077829.1 coordinate 122,549, forward strand.
ACCAGGACAGAAGATTGAAGATAGATCTGTGGGGATTACATCTAAGATGGTTTATCAAAAGCCTAATCCTTGATTAAAACACAGCTAAACACAGCTAAAAGAAAAATCATAAAGGTTCATCAGGCAAAAAGTCTCCACCGCCACAACAACGGAAAATCGATTCCTCCCAGCTACCTCAAAGACACCTGTGCCTCGAAGCATTCATATCGGAAGGCCGAAGTTATTGATCAGGATCAAATATTTGTCTCAAGCGCAGCGAGAGAGTAAAATATGCAAAAAAATTTAATGACAAAACATCAGCAGAGTTACTTTGACATCACACAGAGCCTCAAAAGTTAGGAAGAGCTCCCACCGAGCTTAAATCTTAAATGTAAATTATTTAATATAGAGGACACCTATGTAAGCTTCTTCATCAAGCCCCCCAAAGGTCGGGAAGCCATTTAAGTCTATATTAATTATCTTTGGAGATATTTTATTAGATCTCACCTCCTCATTCTTCTATAAATACTATTGGAGAAGATGAGAGAGGGGTTGGTTGATCACTAGTTGTAATACTGAAACTCTATGAAATAATACATAGTCTGTTGAAGTTGAAGAAGAAATTGAGGTCTTGGAAGCCCTGATGATGTTGTTGCATGCTTGTTACTGAGAAGGCTCTATCATTGTATCCATGAGCTTGGCTATTGGTGAAGTATTCTAAACTGTTTAATGTTTTCTCCTGTTCTCATTCTGTTCCATAATTTCTTACTACAGTAGGTTGAAAGTTTTAGGCTAAGAAATGACTCCTAGAAGCACCTTAGACCTGTTCATCCTTCACTGTTTCATGTTTTCTTCTGCTGAAGTATTTTAGAGTCTTTAATCTCTCTCTTTAGTCTTCATTCTTGTTTATTTCCTTAATTGTTCGAATAGTTGGTTTCAACATGATTTATGGTTCTCCTTGCTTGTCTGTTGCCACTTAAAAACTGTTATTGAAGTCTCCCTTTGAAGTTTTTTGTTTACAGTGAGTCAAGGATGCCTTTTCTGATCTTGCCCTTTGTCCTTTCTTAAACAGTTGGCTTAAAGGTCGTTATAATTGTGATCATAGATGTATTTAGGTGTTCCCTCTTCTATGGCTGCAATTATCAGCGAATCTTTTATGTTTTCTAAATCATTTGAAATAAAATCTTTGAGGAAATAGGGTGTTCCCTGAATCTTAGATTTTATTTTAAAAGTTGTTTTGAAATCCTTATTTTCTTAAAGGTGTGATTTATAGAATTCATGGTTAGCCCTGTCTATCAAAAATCTCTTTATTGTTCAAGTTATGTTTTCAAATTCCCTTTGTTGAGAATTAAACTTCTCTTTCCAAATCATTGATGTCCATCCCATTCCAAAAACCAAAGGATCTTGTGGCCAAGTTAGATTTTCCCTCTGATATCCCATATCCATTTATAAGTTTGTCATGACCTTTTTTTGACTCCATTTCCCAATGAATCTACTACTTCCTCTTTCTACCTACCTTTCGTAGATCTTTCATATTCTGTTGTATCAATTCAACCAATCAAACAAACAAACACCTGCACTTAATAACTAGTCTAAAACCAATACTCTAAGCACACAAGATAAATCTTTGCAAAAAAACATTTGAGAGATCCATCTCTGAGAACAGGAGGACTAGATCCTGTAACTCTAAAGATTGGTTCTGATGTTGCCTTGTCTTTTGATTTGCTAAACTATCAAAACATGGGACACCAACACCTTGATGTCCTAAGGAGGCTTTGGTGGCTGTCCTTAGGTGGCTTCAAGTGTGAAATAACTCTCTTGGAGTGTGATTTTTGTGGTCTCGGAAAGTGACTTCTGCCACTCCCAGGATTGTGTGCTTTTCGGGTCAAAAGGCGGGAAAAGGCACTTTTATCGAAGGTTTTTGTATGCAAAAGCATTTATGACTTGCTCAAATTTTATTTTCCCTCAGACCTTAGAGTTTTTTAAATACTTTCTAGATTCTCTAATGTCTCTCAACCCTATAAATCCTTTTGCCTAGCATTAAATAATGCCGTCTTTTCTTGTACGATTTTCCTGTGTTAACAGTTGGCCCCTAATGTGTGAGGTGTAGGAAGAACTGTATAGAAAAAGGACATTATAGTTTTCTTTTCTGTATACTCTGCGTAGAGAGAGAGAGAGAGAAATGCATGTAGCTCAGAATTGGAGACACCCTGCATCGGTTCGAAGAATGACCATGTCCCGTGGGACCCCTATAAACAAATATAATACAATATATGCAAATTTTCTATGAAGCAGGCATGTCCCATGCTCGTAATCCTATGGCTAGTTAAAAAAAAAATTTGACAAATACATGTTCTGTCTATGTCACCAATATGGTAGTGATCTGGTGGTTGATGACGACGAATGCTAACACCCTCAAGGAATTTTTTCTTTGACAATAGGTGGAATGCGGTACCCATATGCGTAAACTTGGTATGGAATATAACTACGCATTGTATGCATAGGTGCTGGCTGGGACCTTCTAGTGTAAGCATTGCTAAAAGAGACGCTTATGAAGGCACAGGTCTTCGATGAATTTGATCAAAGTGCAATGGTTGTAAGGTACGATACCATATTGACATGAAAGCTTGCATTGTAGTCGAATGTTAGGAGGATCGATGACATCTGTGGGAAATGATGTCTCCCACAGTGCCACCTGAGGATGCCCCTTTTATGGAGAGGGGTGATCCAAGGTACCGCTTCCTTTTTGGAAAATAGGTGTTGAAGTCGAAAAAAAGGAAGCCTCAATTGAATGAGGGGTCACTGATACGAAGGATTAGGATTCTAGATATGATGGGTTTAACATAGGCATGGTGGTGAGGGGTGATTGAAAACTGATGATGGGGATTCAATGGCCCAAGGTCGGAGTATAATAAGCAGCTTGGTGATAGTCATAACTATTTTTGATTGGGAAATCCCTGGATTCGGTAGGACATCCAGGGTGGGTATAAGCTGGTTATGAGTGTCATGGTGGATTTTGTGTGAGGCTGTGATACTTCGACCAAGGGTGTTCATGTACTGCTCCCATGGGAGAAAAAATGAATGAGTGGGTGGGGGATGCAGTGCACCATTTGCAGTCTTTGTACACTTACAAAAATAATAAAATAATAGGGTTTGGTTTGTACAAAACACAGAGACGGGTGCCCCAAAACATGAAAGTGTTCGCTCATTGATGACGTGAGGAAGGTATTTTGCTGGGGGTGGGGGTCCCATTGGTTTGTATCATGTGTGAGGTTGATGAAGCAGATGAAAATTTATTGCAGATGGGCTTATGCTGATGGAGGTATGGAGGGCCAAATGTGAGGCGCGGTAGTGCGCTTTTGATTTTCTTATACAACCTGACCGTTTGGGAAAGGGGTTTTATTTTGTATGGTAAAACTTGACCTTATGCATGGTGGATGGATGGGCATGAGGTGCTTCCTAGACTAAAGTGGTATGGCCATGGTGTCACTTTTGTTGTGATATATGGTCTATTGTGGGTGACGAGCGCCATGGAGGGGGGGTTTTACCGACCAACGAGGATGTTTATCATGTGTAGGGCGAGGTGATGATACACATGGTTGGATATGTGGAACCTATGGTTAATTTCTGATGGAGAAATAATGTCAGGATATGTAGATTTTTCTGGGACTCTATCATGCTGGGGGTAGAATGATACCTGCTTTGGAACTTTCAGTGGATGGAGTTGTGGATGGTTTGAGAGCTTTCCTGCAAAAAAAATTATTGCAAATGAAAGTATCTTATTTATCAAATATTTTTGAAAGTCATGAGCTTTAAGAAAGAAGATGAGAGAGGGCATACTTGATGGCACAAAAAAAATATTTTTTCGGGAGTGAGAATGTGTGGCATCACCTTTGTTCGTTGTGGAGTGCTGATCACTATGTTGCTTTTGGTTCGGAGAGCGAACCTTCTAATCTCTCATTATGGTCCTCCAATTTTTTTGAAAATGGCGATATATAGGTGAATATGGCCCTAATTCAATTCATTTGTACTTGTTGTTTTTTTGAGAGGTCATAGGCTTATGCAGAACAGTTCTTGACATTGCGATTAGCCTGAGCACCAGAGATTAGAGATATCATGCCTAGGTAACCTCCATGACGTCCTGCACTTTAATTTTTTCAGTCTGAGGGTGCCAGGGTCCGTACAAACTCGGTTTGTATGGATTCTGACTGATTTTTTGCCCTATATTGCGTGGGTGATCAGGGTAAGGGCGAGCCCTCTGTGCACATTTTCTAGAGTTTTACGTGCTTTAAGCGCTCTGTTCCCCTTTTTTGGCGCACCTTATGCACTCCTGTGGGAAATACATGCATGCCTTGAGCACGCATGTCTAGGAGATAGGCGTGCAAAAGGTCGAGGAAATTGTTTTGAATTTTTTGCCTATTTTTTGATGTTTTTTCTGTTGCTGATGGGTTCCTGTTCGGATGGCAGGTTGTTGTGGAGGGAGCGGGATTGGCCCAAACTCCATAATTTATTAGCCACTAATGGTCAGGCACGCCAATATTTGGCGCAAGGGGGGCTCCTGAAGTTCATGCAGAATGAGCTTCTTCTATCTCAGTACCACTGCTACGTTACTTGATCCAACATTGGCACAGGAGGCACAACATGTTTGTGTTGCGTGGGACTAACCTTGCCATCCGTCCTGAGACGCATGTATACTTTGTGACCGGGCTATTGCCTCATGGTAAGGCATTGCGGTATCCACTCCCTTTTGGGAGGGTGGACTTCGAGAGGTTCTGGGCACGTCATTGTGGCGGTGCGCCCCTTATGGAGGGGTGCATCAGCATTTCCTCAGTGACAGATTTGGCCGAGCGGTGCACTCTGGCAGCTATTGTGCGACTCGCAGGGTCGTCGGATCCACATCGGGCATCTATCCCGTAGGTTGGAGTCTTACGCCAACTGAGGTCTAGGCATTTTTTTGATTTTTCCTGCTTCTGCTATAACGAGATGGTGACACAACTTAACGACGTTTGGAATGGATCAATGCTATTTGTGTACGCTAGTATTCTATGTATAATTATGTACGAGAGGGTAGTGCTGTTGAGACTAGTGGTGGCGGTGCCTCCTGGGGGGCCACGTGAGCCTTGCATGAGGAGGTGGGCTCCTGTGATGCCGCGAGGGGATGGGGGTATGGTGGGGCATTAATGGAACGCCATGATGGAGGCCATGATGGAGGCATGCTTGGGGGCCAACATGTGTTGGAAATTTTGTCATTGATGGAAAAGGAGATGGCAAAGGAGGAGCACTTGAAACAACAACAAGGCAAAGAGGGCATGAGACATGAAGCAGAGGCAGTTTTAGAAGGGTCAGTTGATTGAAGATCTGGAGAGGCAGCAGAGGAGCTTTAGGAGCAAGGAGCAGCATCAGTCAAGGAGCAGAGGTATTTGATTTGAGAAACTGGTTCTGAGTGTGGGAACATATTATAGAAGGAACATTTGAGGTTTTGTGGCAAAAAGGAAACATGTATTGATAGCTGAAATTGTCTATGAAATTATGAAAAGAGTATTGAAAAGTTACCTCTTATGCACAGACCATACCAGTAGAGGTCATTAAAGGAGTTATGTAAAATGATTTGTAATTTGTAAGGAGTTTTAATAACATCCAAATTGGAGGGTAGTGGCCTTTGTATTGAATATCTGGCCAACCATGAAATTGTAAGTGATTACTTTTGAGATGGATCACCTGTATCTATATATATATATATATATATATATATATATGTCTGTTTATGGAGAATTGTTTATAAGTTCCATGTGTGACTTCATGTCTTCTTGGTCGAATTACATGGCGAATAGTTGAATTCTGAGAATTAGTACGGATTCTACATTCTTGGTTGAATTAGTAATTCTGTGCAAGGTCTATATTTCTATGTTTAATAGCAAGCGCTCATAGTCTGTGTAGAGGAGGACTATAAAATATCCCTCTCACTCTTGAGAAACTGTGTGTGAAGGGTCGTGGAAATGCCCTGCATACAAGAAGGAATTCGGTGTTGTTGAGTAATTGTAACAAGGATGAATGCCAATGGTCGAACCAGAAGAAATTGAATATGTTGGAATTAATATCACAATGAATCGACCTTGGAGTGAGCAAGAAAGGTCCGCGTGAGGGCTGTTAAATCCTGTGTGGGAGTGTATTCCCCAAACCCTTGAGCCTGCGCTTCCCGCAGACAGATTGATACGCATTTATTTTGTAAGAAGGTGAAGTTGGTGGTTGGAGAATCATGGTGGAGCCACAGAGTCACTTTAACTCTGTCAAAATGTTGGGAGATGGCGCAGATTAATGGAACTATGCTTGACGGAGCCTTGAGTGGAAGCTGAGCGGAACCTTGAAGGCGAGAACCGGAACTGGGAAGTATGAATAGTGAACAGCAAAGGCGAGTTTCCAGTTTTGATCGCACCACCTTCGTAGGGTAAGCGGTATTCAAGAATTTGGAGCGATTCCATTCACTGCCTGACCCGTGGCATACGGCGAGGTCCCAAAAACCGCTCTCATCGCGAGTTAACGGTCGTGCAAGTAACTCGCGCGATATCCATTGGGTCGTCAAGACCGGTGCGACGTGTTGTCCGTCGTTGGATGTGGAAGACTTGTCAGCATTGGGGCCCGTGCATACGTATGCGTTGATCATTGTTAAGGTTTGTGGGTTTAACCAAGGTATGGTATTGTGATTTAAGCGCGTAGTTAAAGGGCAGGTTTGGTTATATGGGGTTAAGGTATAAGAGGTTCCATCGATTAAATGATGTGATTTTGATAAGGGGTGAGCGCTTTCAGCTTCATAAGCACTTACAGATATTCCCCATATTGTGTTGATTGTGTCGTGAATTACCAAGCATTTATGTGATCATTGGTTGACAGTAGAGCTCCCACAGAAAGGAAGTGAATCTGAGATATTACATACATATAATAACTTTGAAATTAATATCTCAATTCTCTGAGATTTTAATGCTCTCATATTTAAGTGTTTAATTTTTCAGCGTAGAATAAGTCGAGGGTTAATTCAGATATTAATATATTTGATAATAAGGTTTCATTAGGAGGTAAAAAGGGAATATATGGGCTATCCAAAGTTGATAAATGAAACATTGATCCGATTGATATGAAGGTTTAATATGGTGGATTAACGCAGATACTTATGTGCGATGGCATTTCCATTATTCAATTTATTATAAAGTAGGCTATCTCATTCTACAAAGTGGCCACTATATAATACATTTTATTATAAAGGTCGAAGGTTGACCCGAATGCTTATAAGTGTATTGACAAAGATTCAGAGGTTGGATTTAACTGTATATGCATATAAATGAAATCTGAGAAAGTGGGGCCCAAACCTTAATTTATGTTGACTATTTGGTTCTCAATTAAGGTATGGCCGAAATGGATAGGCTATTTAATTGAGTCCTAAACATTGAATGAAGGGCCATTGAAATAGTGAATGAGCCAAGTAAACTGTGGCTGGGATATTGTGCTTTCACTTCAAAGTATGTTAAAAGCGGGCATCCGAAACTGAGATTGCCAACTTAAGAATTTCTAATTAAAGTTAATTTCCCAGTTCAAAAAAAAAGAAAAAAAAAGGGATTCAACATGTAAAGGTTTCCAGTGCAGAAATTAAAAAGTATTGAAATTTCCCAATAGTTATATTAAAAGATAGTTATATGTACAACAATTATACAACTGCAATGAAAAAGAGAGCCTGCAAGAACGAAAGAGAGAGAGATAGTGGCAGAAAAATTGTACAGGGAAAAAGATGAATTGAAATTTTAATGTGAGTTTAAACCATTAAGTTTAAGCTCATATATGAACAAAGAATGTAAGCAGGTAGCCCGAGAACAGAGATTGGTAATGAACATACATCGCCCAAATTCATATGTATTTGAGAATAAAACCTGAAAAGAAGTTATATATGTAGCTGGTGCACACAATTACAATGAAAAGATGAATAAACATAGAGGTGAACCAAAGTATACAGAACAGTCACTCAACAGCCGCAGAAAAGACAAATCCAGTAAAGCCAAAATTCAGAAAAGGAGTTGAGTGAAATTGAAGTGTGTAACTGAAAATGTGAATGTAAATGTTGTAATTAATTTTTTATTGTTTGTGATACATTGGCAAGTCTCCGGTAGGAAAACAAAAATCCCACTGTAATATTGAAATTAATGCATATTGTAATATTTTTCTGAATGAGCGGGTAAAAGAAATGAGAAGGCAGAAGGCAAAAAGTTAGAACTATTCACTTGAAATTCCCTAAGGAATGTAAAGAGTCATGTGATGAACTCTATATATAATATCACATTGATATGCACAAAGAGGTTAAGGGAGTGAGTGAAGAGAATTCAGAAATGAAGCAGTGAGGCAGAAAAGAAAGAGGAGCTGAGCAGAGAAGAAGGAGGAGCTGAGCAGAGAAGAAGGAGGAGCTGAGCAAAGAAGAAGGAGAAGCTGATAGAGAATCTGAGAAGATGTAGAGATGATACAGGGCAGATATGAGAATTGATGAACATCAGAGCAAATGGAATAGAACAGAGTTGATATCCAAGGTAAATCAACAAGTGTTTTTCTTTTGAAAGAGTAAGGAAGTTGGAGCTTCCCTATCAAGTTGTTGCTTGATAGATGTCAGTTGTAGCTGACTGAGGTTGGAGCTTCCTGTAGGTTGGTGCCTGCAGAAAATTGATGGGAGTTGGTGCTTCCACATCAAGTTGTAGCTTGATAGATGTCAGTTGTAGCTGATTGAGGTTGGATCCTCTTGTAGGTTGGTGCTTGCAGAAAATTGATGGGAGTTGGAGCTTCCTTGCAAGTTGTAGCTTGTAGAATTGAGGTAGGAGCCTCCTGTAGGTTTGTGACTACAGAAAATCAGTGGTGAGAGGGAGTTGGAGCTTGCCTTTGCATCAAAACAATAATAAGATGTGGTTTTCTCCCTTTATGGGTTTCCACTTATAACTGGTGTCTATGTGCATGATGTCTATGTGTTGATATGGTATATCTATTTTGCTAATACTTGCTGCTAACATATTAAGACTGCTGGCACATTATCTAATCTGCTTATTAATTGGTGCTCACAAATAAAATTGCTCACACATTAGGTTGATCATGAAATGTAGGTGTTAATAAAGTTTAATGGAAATTTTTAAAATTCCATGACTGTGTTAAACTGATTCACCCCCCCCCCCCCCCCTCTCAGTTTAACTAAGGATTCAACAATTGGTATCAGAGCGGGTTCCTTTGGTGCAAGCCTAATAGCTTGAAGGAGATCTAGTTAAGTCATGGACTATCAAAATGTACCTGTGTTAAATACAACAAACTTTCCTGAATGGAGAGATAAGGTTAAAAAAAGATTATTGGCTTATGAACCTGAAGTATGGAAGCTTGTATGTGATGGTTACTGCACAAACTCCCCCACGGTGAAAGAACAACAGAGGAATGCCAAGGCAAAATGTGTGTTATATGACAATATTCATAACAAGGACCTTGAGTTTATAATGGATTTAACCTCTACAAAATAAATTTGGGACAGATTGCATTTCATGCATGGAATAGACATAGAGGACTGCATTGTCAAGAAGGAGAAGAGAATTAAGAAGAAGAAAAATTCAGGTCAAAAGGAAAATATTCAATCAAATGAGGTACCTGATAGTGTGAATGGTAGTGAGAGACATGAAGAAATTGCAAGTGAAGAAAAAGCCAAACTTGACACAGCCTTGACTGAAATAGGAAGATTGAAGCATGAAAACAAAGACCTGAAGACATTGGTGCAAATTTGTGATGAGAAAGAGTATGAATATAAGAAAGAGATTTTTGGTTTGAAGACTCAACTTGAAGAAGCACGGAAAGTAGAAGATACTCTGCTGCAACAAATGAGAGAGAAAAATCTAGAATGTGAAAAATTGGAAGAAGAAGTAGTGAGCCTGAGAAAGAAATTAGAAAAGGCCCAAGGAGACTTATTAATGAATACTCCTCAGATGAAAAGCTCTGGACAGTTGGACTAGATTCTAAAGGCTCAAAGATCTCCTCTCATAAATGATGGGATAGGATATGAAGGAGAAACCAATAAGCCCAAGGTAGAAGATAACAAGAAAATCATCTTTGTAAAAGTTGTAAAGGAAAATGAAGCAGCTCAGAAGATTCCCATAGAAGAAGAAGCCATCAAGAACAAGATTTGTAAAGAAACAAACAGAATCAAGCAGCAACATGAAAGAACAGAGAATAAGAGGATGAAACAATCAACTGCTAAAGGCTCATATGCTCCTAAGGATGAATTTGAAAAAATTCGGAAGATGTCAAAGGAGGTTCCTCCCTCCTATGAAAAATAGCACACGTTTCTCTTTTCATAAACAAGGACATACTACAACATATTTTAAGACAAAGCAAACCTAGTCCAACCAGCAAAGGATGCAGCAAAAGAGAAGAACCCCTCAAGCAAGAAAATGGAAAAGACAATCTTTCACCAGGTACACAAATAATTTCCATGGCTACTATTATGCATGCAATAATTTTGGACATAAAATTGTTGATTGTAAAATGTATTCAAGAAGGGGAACAAATTATTATACATCAGCTCAAATGTACTTTGACAAAATAAGATGTTATGTATGCCTCAAGCTTGGCCACAAAGAAAAGGACTGTAAACTGCCATATATACTAAAGAACTCTAGACAGATGATGGAAACAAAGCAAATCAAACAAAACTATGAATTTAAAAGAAGTGCAGACATTATGAAGAACCCCAATAAAGTATGGAAGGAAAAGTGAAAGGGGGAGCCTATTATCTCAATAACATAACGAATCCTCCATAGTCTCAGGGGGAGTTTCTCTAGGAAGCAAAGCAAAAATCCATCCAATGACAAATATGAAGCAACATCCCAGGGGGGGAGCAGTTCATATATAGACCCCATGAAAGTAGTCTAAGAAGAGCACCTTAGAATGAGAACGGCTATAAGATCAGGGAGGGAAAAGAAAAATTCCTCTAACAAAGAATTATTGAGGAAGAAGATCACCTGAAACACACAATAGCCAGCAGTTTGATGGAAGGAGAGAAAGCAGCAAACAACCATGATGATAGAAGAAGACTTCAACACATTAAAGTGATGATCACACCGTACCTAATACTGCTAGAATTAACAATGAATCACATTAAGAAGGATTAGCAAGAGAAGTGCCTATCATCATTATGTCATGAAAAGTCCTCTTGGATGAATACAGTTAAGTGAGTGATAATTCTCTGAGTGATCTGCCCATGAAGAGTCCAAGCAAAGAAATTGAAGATGTCTTCCCAAAGATCATCATGTCAGAACAGTTGAATTGGTATATAAAGCAATATAAAGCAGCAATGATTCTGGAACTGTCTTAGAAAATAAAATGCAGTGACATTTTTTTCCAGAATGACAGACCAAGAAAAAGGTTAAATAATGACAAGATCAGATTGAGGATATTGATGACTGTTAATGTGAACAGTGGAAAGCACAATAGAATAATTTATGAAGGATGTCTTAAATTATGGGTAAATGTGCAAGCTAAAGTGAAATCTCTGCATATTTTATCAAGGTAATATCATTTGGTACTTGGTACAAGAAGCATGCCTATCAACATAATATCAAGTGTTATCATGGAGCAACAGCAGTATCGTACAGGTCCTCAGGATCAAAGGACTATGGAAAGAATGCATCAAGGTAAAATTCCCAGGGTTATCTGCATTCAGCATGAAAAGGGCAGTAGCAGTGCTAAAGGATCAGTATCTGATTTACACTTGAAGTAGTATATTGAGCACTGAAGCAATATCTTTTTCTATATATAATTTCATGCCTTCCTGAAGTTGGTACATGTATATCTTCAAGGCCTCTTTCTTAAGATCAGTTACAAAACTGTGTGAAGTCTTTTTGCTGAGTTTTCAATTAAACATCTTGAATATGATTTTGTGGAAGCTCATTCTGATAGAACAGTCAAAGTATCTGAAGAATAAAGGACTAGCTACGATTACCATCTAAAGCTCAAAAGTTTTTTAATCCTACTTCAGCACAAAGGATTTGCTGGTAATCCACCTTTAAAGAGAGATTGATTATTGACATACATACCCCATTATGTCATAAATAAAACTGCATGGTTAATGAGTGAAATTGACCAATACATTGAAGGGTTTATTTTGAAAATACAATGTGCAAGCAGTAAAAGTCATTCGGCCTCTCATATTGAAAGATATTGCCTAATCTCACAATAAGTTGTAAACTATGGCTTGATTCATTGTTCACATCAACAACAAGAACCTCTCAGTCTTTAAAAGTAATATCCTTGTCAGCATCCTAGCTCATATCATCACCAACAGGCAGGAAAGGTGTACCACAGCAATAAGATATATATTGGCATCATTATCATAATTGAACAAGTGTGGTACTGCAGATGAGTATTGCAAGAGAAGACATATTCCATATAAAATCCTCCTCAACAGAAATTTATTAGCTCACTACATCAGATAGAGACAGAAGTATATTTGAAGCCTTCTCAGTATTTTAGTTTTTGATCCAATCATACATCTCTGATTAGATAAAGCTGGTACAATGTGTTCTATGAAGTGTCATTATCTTCACTTTTAGCTCTATACAAGTGAAAGAAGTCTATGCGTTTGAATTGTATCAATTTACAGTGTATATTCAAGTTCGATAATCCTCAAAGTGTTCTCTCAACAAGTCTTGTACATCAGTCTGGAGCAGCATGGTACAAAGTCAGCAGAAGAGGGCCTAAACATAACTCAGAGAGAGGAAATGCAGAAAGCAAACTAGGAAATGAGCAACCCTTTGCCATTGATGTCAAAGGGGGAGGAAAAGCAAAAAGGGGCTTCTAAAAGGAAAGCAGAGGAAGTGTATTGCCATCAATGCCAAAGGGGGAGACTGTTGGAAATGTTGTCATTGATGGCAAAGGAGATGGCAAAGGAGGAGCACTTGAAACAACAACAAGGCAAAGAGAGCATGAGACATGAAGCAGAGGCAGTTTTAGAAGGGTCAGTTGATTGGAGATCTAGAGAGGCAGCATAGGAGCTTCAGGAGCAAGGAGTAGCATCAGTCAAGGAGCAGAGGTATTTGATTTGAGAAACTGGTTCTGAGTGTGGGAACATATTATAGAAGGAACATTCGAGGTTCTGTGGCAAAAAGGAAACATGTATTGACAGCTGAAATTGTCTATGAAAGTATGAAAAGAGTGTTGAAAAGTTACCTCTTATGCACAGACCATACCAGTAGAGGTCATTAAAGGAGTTATGTAAAATGATTTCTAATTTTTAAGGAGTTTGAATAGCATCCAAATTGGAGGGTAGTGGCCTTCGTATTGAATATCTGGCCAACCATGAAATTGTAAGTGATTACTTTTGAGATGGATCACCTGTATATATATATATATATATTTGTTTATGGAGAATTTTTTATAAGTTCCATGTGTGACTTCATGTCTTCTTGGTCGAATTACATGGCGAATAGTTGAATTCTGAGAGATAATATAAATTTTGCATTCTTGGTTGAATTAGTAATTCTATGCAAGGTTTATATTTCTATGTTTAATAGCAAGTGCTCATAGTCTGTGTAGAGGAGGACTGTAAAATATCCCTCTCGCCCTTGAGAAACTGTGTGTGAAGGGTCGTGGAAATTCCCTGCATACAAGAAGGAATTCGATGTTGTTAAGTAATTGTAACAAGGATGAATGCCAGTGGTCGAACCAGAAGCAATTGAATATGTTGGAATTAATATCACAATGAATCGACCTTGGAGTGAGCAAGAAAGGTCCGCGTGAGGGCTGTTAAATCCTGTGTGGGAGTGTATTCCCGGAACCCTTGGGCCTATGCTTCCCGTAGACAGATTGATACACATTTATTTTGTAAGAAGGTGAAGTCAGTGGTTGGAGAATTGTGGTGGAGCCATAGAGTCACTTTAACTCTGTCGAAATGTTGGGAGACGACACAGATTAATGGAAATGTGCTTGACGGAGCCTTGAGCGGAACCTTGAAGGCAAGAACCAGAACCGGGAAGTATGAATAGTGAGCAGTAAAGGCGGGTTTCCGGTTTTTATCGCACCGCCTTCATAGGGTAAGCGATATTCAAGAATTTGGAGCGATTCCATTGATTGCCTGACATGTGGCATACAGCGGGGTCCCAAAAACCGCTCTCATCACGAGTTAATGGTCGTGCAAGTAACTCGCGTGATATCCGTTGGATCGTCAAGACCGGTGCGACAAGTTGTCTGCCGTTGGATGTGGAAGGGTTGTCGGCATTGGGGCCCATGCATACGTATGCGTTGATCATTGTTAAGGTTTGCGGGTTTAACCAAGGTATGGTATTGTGATTTAAGCGCGTAGTTAAAGGGTAGGTCCGGTTATATGGGGTTAAGGTATACGAGGTTGCATCGATTAAATGATGTGATTTTGGTAAGGGGCGAGCACTTTCAGCTTCATAAGCACTTACAGATATTCCCCATATTGTGTTGATTGTGTCGTGAATTACCAAGCATTTATATGATCATTGGTTGAGAGTAAAGCTCCCACAGAAAGGAAGTGAATCTGAGATATTACATACATATAATAACTTTGAAATTAATATCTCAATTCTCTGAGATTTGAACACTCTCAGATTTAAGTGTTTAATTTTTCAGCGTAGAACAAGTCGAGAGTTAATTTAGATATTAATATATTTGATAATAAGGTTTCATTAGGAGGTAAAAGGGGAATATATGGGCTATCCAAAGCTTGATAAATGAAACATTGATTCGATTGATATGAAGGTTTAATATGGTGGATTAACGCAGATACTTATGTGCGATGGCGTTTCCTTTATTCAATTTATTATAAAGCGGGCTATCTCATTCTAAAAAGTGGCCACTATATAATACATTTTATTATAAAGGTCGAAGGTTGACCCGAATGCTTATAAGTGTATTGACAAATATTCAGAGGTTGGATTTAACTGTATATGCATATAAATGAAATCTGAGAAAGTGGGGCCCAAACCTTAATTTATGTTGACTATTTGGTTCTCAATTAAGGTATGACCGAAATGGATAGGCTATTTAATTGAGTCCTAAACATTGAATGAAGGGCCATTGAAATAGTGAATGAGCCAAGTAAACTGTGGCTGGGATATTGTGCTTTCACTTCAAAGTATGTTAAAATTGGGCATCCAAAACTGAGATTGCCAACTTAATCATTTCTAATTAAAGTTAATTTCCCAGTTCAAAAAAAAAAGGGATGCAGCATGTAAAGGTTGCCAGTGCAGAAATTAAAAAGTATTGAAATTTCCTAGCAGTTATATTAAAAGACAGTTATATGTACAACAGTCATACAACTGCAATGAAGAAGAGAGCCTACAATAACGAAAGAGAGAGAGACAACGACAGAAAAATTGTACAGGGAAAAAGATGAATTGAAATTGTAACGTGAGTTTCAACCATTAAGTTTAAGCTCATATATGAACAAAGAATGTAAGCAGGTAGCCCGAGAACAGAGATTGGTAATGAACAAACATCGCCCAGATTCATATGTATTTGAGAATAAAACCTGAAAAGTAGTTATATATGTAGCTGGTGCACACAAGTACAGTGAACAGATGAATAGACACAAAGGTGAACCAAAGTATACAGAATAGTCACTCAACAAAAACAGAAAAGAAAAATCTATTAATGTTGAAGATTGCAACAAGAAATAGTGAAGGAGGCATCCTAAAACATCATTCCTGATCCTAGTTGGAAAGTGATCACCTAAAATAGGTGGGGCCCACACAGGTGATTTTTGGCGCAAAATCTATTTTTAGACTATGTCTATTTTTAGACATATGGATCATGTTATATAAGTTGTGGGATGCTATTTGTGGATGGTTGGTCAAGTTGGAAAAAAATATGGATTTCTATTTTTAGACATATTGGGCGGAATCTATTTTTAGATTGCCTGTCTAAAAATAGATATGTCGAATTTTATTAGCTCTTAATAATATTTGGACTCTAAACATTATCTTATTCTCTTGGAGCACTTCAGTTAAGCGCACAGATGTGGCACAGGAGCTGACAGAAGGAATTACGCTATTCCTAAGGGTTATGTGGAGCTATTGCATAGATACTTCAGTTAGAACTCATGTGACAGAGTTTGGTGGAGTTGATTGAGGAAGTTAATGGAGTTTTGCTCAGTTTAACTAATCTAAACATAGTTGAGCTATTTGTATCTAGTTTAACTGATTGATACAATTAGTGAGAGTGGTGTGAATTAATTATTAATTAATTCACTAATTATAAACTCATTAATCAACTAAAGAATACATCAGTTAACTTCAGTGCATGGATAGTTTCAGTGGAGACCGGTGCAAAGATAGGTGAAAGGGCAAGTGTGACTATCAGTTGTGACTATAAGTGATGCATGGTTTGCATCCAACACTTAGTAGAGATGCCTATAAAGACTACGTGAGAAAGGCTGGGGTGATACAATTCTCATCAAGAGGCATTCTTCAGCAGGGATTGCGCAGTAGAGGCAGGCTAAAGGCTGGCAAAGATCAGTGCATGGGATTTGCAAGATCGGGCCTGATTAGTGTGTAGCAAGTGGAGATTATACTGAGAGCTTGTGAGGAGCTTTGTATGATGATTTTTACATGATATCTATGACATATATAATATACAGATAGTTGGGGGTTTTCATCTTTAAGCTTTCCCATTACATACTGTGTTCATATGTGTGAATTTTTATGGCTTTAATGTGTGCATGAAATTGATTTTATTTCCGCATGTGATGATCAATGGTAGAAGAGATTCTGTATTGTGCATGAAGATAAAATAGTGTGTGATCAGTAGAATCTCGGTGAATAATATATCAGTTATTCAAATTTCTACAAGTAAAGCCAACATCCAGAAAAGGAGCTGAGTGAAATTGAAGTGTGTAACTGAAAATGTGAATGTAAATGTTGTAATTAATTTTTTTATTGTTTGTGATGCATTGGCAAGTCTCCGGTAGGAAAACAAAACTCCCACTTTAATATTGAAATTAATGCATATTGTTATATTTTTTGAATGAGCGGGTAAAAGAAATGAGAAGGCACAAGGCAAAAAGTCAGGACTATTCACTTCAAATTCCCTGAGGAATGTAAAGAGTCATGTGATGAACTCTATATATCATATCACATTGATATGCACAAATAGGTTAGAGAGTGAGTGAAGAGAATGCAGAAATGAAGCAACGAGGCAGAGAAGAAAGAGGAGCTGAGTAGAGAAGAAGGAGGAGCTGAGCAGAGAAGAAGGAGGAGCTGAGCAGAGAAGAAGGAGACGCTGATAGAGAATCTGAGAATATGCAGAGATGATACAGGGCAGATATGAGAATTGATGAACAACAGAGTAGATGGAACATAATAGAGCTGATATCCAAGGTAAATCAGCAAGTGTTTTTCTTTTGAAAGAGTAAGGAAGTTGGTGCTTCCACATCAAGTTGTATTTTGATGAAACGTCAGTTGTAGCTGATTGAGGTTGGAGCCTCCTGTAGGTTGGTGCCTGCAGAAAATTGATGGGAGTTGGAGCTTCCTTGCAAGTTGTAGCTGATAGATGTCGGTTGTAGGCCCCAGGCGGGGTTAGACCTCTGTAGGTTGGTGCCTGCAGAAAATTGATGGGAGTTGGAGCTTCCTTGCAAGTTTTAGCTTGCAGAATTAAGGTAGGAGCCTCTTGTAGGTTGGTGCCTACAGAAAATCAGTGGTGAGAGGGAGTTGGAGCTTTCCTTTGCATCTCAACAATAATAAGATGTGGTTTTCTCCCTTTATGGGTTTCCGCTTATAACTGGTGTCTATGTGCATGATTTCTATGTGTTGATATGGTATATCTATTCTGCTAATACTTGCTACTAACATATTAAGACTGTTGGTACATTATCTAATCTGCTTATTAATTGGTGCTCACAAATAAAATTGCTCACACATTAGGTTGATCATGAAATGAAGGTGTTAATAAAGTTTAATGGAAATTTTTAAAAGTCCATGACTGTGTTAAAATGATTCACCCCCCCGCGGTCAGTTTAACTAAGGGTTCAACAACATGTATGTTTTTATGTTTTCTGCATTTATTTGAGTATATATGTGCTTATGTGTTTTGA
Source organism: Pinus albicaulis (assembly GCA_034641835.2). NCBI lineage: Eukaryota > Viridiplantae > Streptophyta > Pinopsida > Pinales > Pinaceae > Pinus > Pinus albicaulis. Next base: position 140,637 of record JAXQQM020077829.1, read on the forward strand.
TGGTAACACTGACATATTTTTAGTTACTCTTGCAGATTTTGGCGAGGTAGGTCGCCCCGTGGCTCAATTGGTTGGCCACGGTCCTCTTCGAAGACCTTAAGGTGGTTGTGGGGGGGCGGGAAAAGATGTTGCACAGCTTCAGGGTGGTGGACCTGGTGGTGGTGCTAGCCCTTTAGGAGAGGGAAGCAGCTTGGATGTTGTCAAGGTTGCGACCGAGCAAGCTCGTGCCGATGCAGAGGTAGAGTGTGCTAATGCGGCAAAGGCTCGCATTTCTAACTGACTACTCAGGTGTCAGTTCTGGAGGATGCCTGGGGTCGAGTGGACCGCTTGACCAAGGGGATGCCTTCTCGAGGTTTTTTGGATAATCTCGAGGAGGTCTGGTTGGAGACGGTGATGGCTCGGGAGAGGGACTATCAGCCTATTTTACGTTGGGTGATAGTCTCAATTTTGATGGTGGCTCCAGTAGTGGTACCAGGAGCATCTGTGGGTTCAGGTGCCCCGCGTGGGGGAGAACCACCCTAGAGTTTAGTTGTACATGGGGAAAGCACCCATTATGAGGATGCTTCCCCTATTTTTGATGACGTTTTGTTTATCTTTGGGCTAGCCGATGGGCCAACAACACTATTTTTTGTACTCAGACACATACACCATGATATATATATATATATATATATTTATATATTTATGAGAGATATTTTTTGCTGCTCTACATGTTGTGCCCCCTGTTTCTGTTTATGGATGATGTTATAATTATGGATATCTATGTTTTTGGTTTTTTTTGTATGATGGTTTATTGATCTGAAAATAAAACTATTTGTACTGCTATGAAAAGTATCCATTTCCATTTAATTTAATGTGCAAAGTGTTCTCTATGTCATGTAGGTTAACAAAGTAGTTTTGGTAATGTTTCCGAGTTTTATGTGTGAGGATTTGATATTTAAATTTATTGCTTAATATAATACAGCAGCAATACATAGCAAGTAAACTTCACCATATCATAACACAGCAAAATGATGAGGCAGTTCACCCCTCCTAGGCTACATCTACTGGTCCAAGGCTCCCCAATGGTATGTCCTTACTCTATTAAATTTCTCAAAATGGTTACATAGTGAAAAATATGCCTAAACAGGCAAAAAAAGCTGTGAATTTTACTTTAGAAGACATAAATAAGCTAAAAATGGCTTGTGTTTTACCTCAAACAGTGAAGTACAACCTAATACAGCTCCATCTCCCTGATGGCCCTGGTGGCTCTTTCCTCTTCCTTGAAGCAAAAATGGCTAGAGAACACCTCTATTCACTCTGAAGCCTATCCCAAACACTCCCAAATTCTCAAGAAACCAAAACTTGACTAAAATTTCGTCCAATTTGGTTCAATAATGAGGAAGTTATGACCTCCCAAAGGAAACTGCCCAATATCACTAGAAAACCCCACCAAATGTGGGATAACTCCAGTTAGCGTGCTAAAAATGGCACAAAGGTTGGATTTGGTGGAGTACCCAAACTGGCGGAACTACTAGCAGTTATCATAAATGTTGGATAGGGGCGCATTTATGTGGTCACATGTGACCACCTCTGTTTAAACCGCCGACTTAACCATGGCCTTAACCGTTTTAAAACCGTTACCATAAATTTAACTCCGCGCTGTCACATGGCATATGGAACCATTGACATCTTATGTGCCCACGACTACTAGGTCTAGAGCTTTTGTCACGGGCAGTGGGTTCTATGTTGTATGGGGGTTGGCCCCCTTTGTTGTCCAACCCAATTTGATTTAAAACTTAAATAAATCCTTTGAAATTCGTATGTTAAAAAACATCTGCAGGCAGGCCAATAGTGCATTGGATTTGTATAGGAGAGGTCGGGTGTTCGAAACCCTGAGGCTCCATAAAATTTTAAACGATTGTTCATGGGCCACGTGGCAGCCTTCGGGCCTGCCAGGTGGCGGCCTGCTAGTGGTCCACTTAAACAAAGTCAAACCATTGACCAATTAAAAAATGCCACTTGTCGAATTCCCCATTCACCCTTGTGGAATATTCCAGGTAATATTCCTTGGAATATTCTTTTTAAAAAAATTTCAAATTCAAAAGTCAACTTTGGTCAACTGAAAAATGGAGTTTATTGGAGACTTCAAACCTTCATAACTTTCACATACGACATCAGTTTTGAGTCCTGTTCATGGTGCTAGAATTGCAGCAATGAGGCCTTTCTAGTCATTTAGACTGCAACCATTTCTAAGCATTTCCATTTTTGAGCATTTTTTCCACTTGGACATGATCACCTGATCACACCTCCCCAATGGGAAGCTTTTGGACCCCAAAATCTCTCTGAATTACAGAAACTGAAGATGAGGAGATTGATTCTCCACTCTTCCAACCTTGAACCACTGAAATCTCCCTGACTTCATCAAATTGAGCTTCTCATAGAAAGATAAATTCTTCCTTGAATCTATTTTCAGAGGTTTCAGCAAGTGTTAAAGACTTTAAAGGCGAAGGTGGAAAAAGAAATGCAAACTCTAGGAAAGAAAAATGAAGATTCTTTTGTAAAAAATGTTCCTAAACAAGCCACGATGAAGACCATTGCTGGAAACTTCATCCGGAGTTGAAGCCAGAAAAATTTAAAACCAAAGATAAGGCCAAAGAAAAAGGCAAAACGGTTGCAATAGCTGAACAAGACTTAGGGTCTGAATCAGGAGATGAAATTAAAAGCATAGCTTTGGCACTAAAGAACATAAAAGGGAAAGAGATTGTAAAAGAAACAAATCCTAGTTCTAGCACTTTAAACTATCACATAGAAGCTCCAAATGAAGAGAGGAGGATTGACCTGTTTCATGTGAGGATAATTTCCAAACACACAAAGATAGACACACTATTTGATAGTGGGTCTCAAGCAAACTTCATCTCAGAAGACTTAGTCAAGAGGCTGAAACTTGAGACCATTCCACATCCAACGCCATATCCACTTGGATGGATTTGCAAGGATGCTAATTTACAAGTCTCAAGGAAGTGCATGTTGTGCTTTGCCATAACAACTCATTATGTTGACATGGTTGAATTAGATGTGGTACCGCTTGACATTATAGGTGTGGTGTTGGGTAGTCTGTACTTATATGACAGAAAAGAGATCTTCCATCACCATGAGAACAAGTATCACCTATTCAAGGATGGCAAGGATTTTATTATGAGAGCACATCGGAAGAAGCTAGAATCTTCTTTAGTGAATGTAGGGCAATTGAAAAGGCTTGTCAATGCAAGTCAAAATTTGACTTTGTTGATGATTAAGAAAAAATATTTTTTACATAATCCTTTTCATGTTATTGCTGATGTAAATGATGAAATGTTTCAGTCCGGAAGCAGGTCATCTTTAGAAGAAGATGACAAGATGTTGCAGAAAGTGTCTTTGGTGTCGATCAGTGCAGAGAACAATGTGTCAGTGCAAAATGGTGAGAGAATCCAAGAAAGGAAAAAGCATGCAAGCAAAGAGGACACAAAGTTAAGCATGGATCAATGCTGGTTTCAGAATGGCAGGTTGGTATGGCGAGAAAACTTGGTCGGGAATTGACACAAGTACATGGATCATTCGGAAAAAAATTCGCCATGAGGACAGTTGGCAAGGTTTATAATATTGTTAGCTATGCGATCATCTGTTTGGTTTTGAATCCTTGGTACATGTGTAAATGTAATATAGTAAAATTGTATGCTTAATATTTTTGCATGCAAATACTTTCTAAATAGATGTGAATCTCTTGTCTCAAATGTTTGGTTTAACTGCGATACTACTAAATGGGAATCGAGGTGGACATGCATATGGCATATGCACTGATGGAGGGCATCACACATAAGTATGATGATGGTGTCATATTCTTCCTGATTTTTTGTTGCTGAACCAATGCACACACCATTTGAGTAGAGTGGTTATTGGTTAGGGTGATAGATGACCCAGGAAACTGCTACTAATCTTTGAGACCATCTTGATGCTCCATCAGCAAATCTGAAGTAAGGTTCGAGTTGGTAATCCATGGCGGAATTTTGAGCATGTTTTGTAATTATTACTTTAGTCAAAAAATTAAAGTGGTTGGGTTTGTGTACGTTAAGGCTTAGGGCAGGGCATGTTTGGCCCTCATGGATAGAATTTCTTGAGGTAAAGGCTGTTGATGGGGTTGTTGAGGCATGATTCGTCTGGTTCCGTCAAGATGTATGCCCCTTGACGGAGGCAATTTTTTACAATATAGGGTCCTTTCCACAATGTTTCGAACTTTCCTGGCCTTAGGGCTTCTTTTGCGACATCATAACGGAGGATTAGTTCTCCCTTGTTGAATGAACGAGGGTTGATGTGGCGCCTGAATGATGCTTCTACCCTTTTCTTATGGGCCTTTTTGTGTTGCAGCGACTGTCGTTAGATTTCATCAATGAGCTCTAGTTGTACCACGCACTGTTCTAGAGGCTGGGTATCGTCGAGGAGTTTGATGGCGGCATGTAAATTTGGGATCTCGCGTTCTATGGGAAACACATATTTGACCTCGTATACCAAGTGGAAGGGAGTGAAACCAGTGGACGTATTTACAGCCATGTGGTATGCCCACAGGGTGGAAAAGAGCATGTGGTGCCAGTTGGTTTTATGGTTATTCACCATGCATTGTAACATAGTTTTGAGTACTTTGTTTACAACTTCTACTTTTTCATTGGACTAGGGGTAGTATGGTGAAGAAAATTTGTTGGTGAATTCGAGGTGTTGAGATAGCTCCTAGAAAAATTCATTCTCGAAGTGTTTCCCATGGTTGGAGACTAACTATTTGGGAACGTCGAACTGGGATATTAGTGGTTAAACAAAAATCGGGCATCGGTTTCTGCATTGTTGTCGTATGTGGGCATGGCCTCTTCCCACTTGATGAAATAATTGACAGTCATGATGATATATTTATGGTTGCCCGAGGATGTGGGGTTGCAAGTAATGAAGTCAATTCCCCATTTACAAAAGGGGCCGATGATAATGACATGATGCAGAGGAGCAGGAGGTGCTCTTGCCTTGTGGGAGAAGCGTTGGCATCTCTCACATCTCTTGACTACAGTAATGCAATTGTGAAATAGGGAGGGCCAAAAATATCCTACCCGTAGGATTTTTTGGGTGGTGGCCATTCCAGATAGGTGACTACCACAAGCACCTCCATGGTAGTCATTAAGGGCTTTTTTTGTTTGGTCGTGAGTGAGGCATCGACGTAAAATGGTGTCGATGCCTCGTCGATACAAGACATCTCCCATGAGGAGATATCGGGGGGCCTACTGGCGTATGTGCCGATGGTCTTCTCGAGTGAGATGAGGTCTGAACTTTTTATTTCATAGGAAGAGGAGAATCTCTCCATACCAAGGGTTGTCAGTTGCTATGAAGAAGAGATGCTCATCAAGTAGCGAATCATTCACTGGTGATCCCTTGGCATCTCTTAGGAGATCCGTAATGAAATCTGCTAAGGTAAGTGCCTTTTTTATTTTAGGGGAGTGAAAATTTAAGTTGTATTCTGTGAGAAAAACTATCTAGCGTGCGTAATTATGGTTCATTAGGCGGAATATGAATAGGTATTTGATGGGGTTAATATCTCTGATAACCGTAGTGGTTTTTAAGATGATGTAGTGGCGAAGCTTCTGGACTGCATGTATTAACGCTAGGGCAGTATTTTATTCAAGCTCACATCTTAATGTTGGGCCCGATATGGTTTTTCTTACGTAATAGATTGCGTGCTACTTCCCATATGGGCCTTCATGGATCAAAACTCTGGCCAATGTGGACTCGGAAGCTGATAGGTACAGGATATAATCTTTGTCATAGTCTGGGTGACTGATGGGGGGTGTTGAAGATAAATTTTCTTTAAGTGCATGAAACGCTTGTTGGGTGTGATCATCCCATTTGAATGGGATGTCTTGCGAAGGATGCATAGGAACCCTTGAGTGCAAGTGGCATAATCTAGGATGAAGCGTCTCAGAAAATTGGCCTTCCCCTGCAGGCTTTTCAGTTGCCTCAGGGTTCGAGGTGGAGGTACCTCTATGATGGCTTGGACCTTGAGGGGGTCCACACGAATCCTTTTCTCAAACACTATAAAATCTAAGAGTCTTCCTGCGTTGACGCATAAGACACACTTGAGATAC